>VZTZ01031160.1:363822-444439 GCA_013400955.1 Drymodes brunneopygia
AAATTAAAAAATATCAAACCAGTAAACAACTATGGCAGTTTCTTGAAAATAATGTGACTAAATTTTCCTTCACAAAATAATTCTGAAAGAACAGTGCAGTCCTAAAATGCCAAAAGAAAACCTCTTCTAAGGTACCAAAAGAGGAAGTTGGTTGCATTGCTCAATAAGAAACCCCTGGAAAATGACAAGCAGAAGGGAGTGACCACATGACTATTTCCTGTGCTGAGGCATCCCAGCTTTCACAGGGGTGTTGTAAGGTGACTTGTGTAACTTGTGGGTAGTCTGGATGGCACCTCATTGTGGAGATGGTATTTGATAATGACCAAACCTGACTAAGCCAACCTAATACCAAGTTGTCTTTGAAAGCCCTTCCCCACCTGCTCCCCCTTCTGTGTTTCTAACACATCCCTTGTGCTGTCTCTGGTGCTCTTTGAAGCCACAGGCAGTCAGATCAGAGCATCCAGACAGCAGAAAACTAGGCCTGCAGAAAAGCATTGAGTTATAGATCAGTTTAGCTTTCTGCTCTGGATTATTGTGGTTTGATGTACATCCCTAGCAAAGAGCTTGCAGAAAGCATGGCTGACAGGCAGGAGAGGGAGTGGGACTTCTTTCAGCTATTAAATCTGGTTTAACTGAATCGTAAACCTGCAGGTGAAGTCTCCCCAATACACTGACTTTGGTAGTGAAGCCCTTTCAAACAGTGCCTGCCATGCTCTAGCCCAGCTGTCTGCTCCTTTCTTTGTGCTGAAATTCATCACCTCTTCAGGTGAAATCAATCTCTGTAGAGCTAGACTATAAACTGGTCTGTGGCTCAAGGTACATAACTTCTGACGCAACAGCAGAGGTGATGAGCTGTGGTGTAACACCACAAGTGAGTAGCTGGAGGTCATAGGGCAGGAACTTTACCCACGTGGTTGCTGGAGCCAGCCTCTCATGAAACTACGGTTGGAGTGGTCTCAGTGGATCATGTTCCTTGAACTAATCAGCACCTGCAATTCCTCTGTACGTTGTTATTAAAGAAGATGCTCTGTGTGGCAGTTACAGTAGTGGATTCAGTGTTTTCCACAGAAAACGATCTGCTGGGGGAGCAAATTAACACTTAGCAATTATGGCGTGGCATTGTGGACTTGTATATGATGTGATGGTTATACATAATTCAGTCTTGCAGCACAAACAGGCGTGGCAGAGAGGACACTACTACAACAGCAGTGCAGTTACCAGGGCTTAGTGGTGCCACAGATCTGCTTTGCAGAATGGAGCCATGAAGATTTGCTCAATGTAGACTCATTAGCTCATGTTACAGACCTTCAAAATCCATTGCTTTTACCATGATTTAGGAATAAAAAGAAATCCAATTTCTTCCATGCTGGCAACAAACCACAGGTTATGTTGGGGATAAAAAAACACCTCAAGAGTGCCTATATTTAGACTTGAACCAAAGAGTCTGAAGGCATGATCTTCATGGGCAGTCTCAGTGTTCCACTGGGAATTTGCATGCAGTCAAGTCTCCAAAAAAAGTGTGATTCTGTATGCAACCACATGACTTGCAGAAGTGGTGTCAGAGGCAAGGACCAGTCACCGTAAAGATCTATCTCTGTTGTGGCTGGTGTAAGAGTAAACTTTTTGGACTTTTCTGCCTGAGAAAACATTGTAAAATATTTTACTTATAATATATTTTTGCTTGGAAAGCGTGCCAAAGTTCAAATTGATTGTCCATTATTTTGTGTGAACTCTTTCTTTCGTCCCTGGCTGTTTGAATTGCCCAGTGCCCAATGGACGCCTTCTCTTATTACAGCCAAGACAAAATGTGCAATGCATTTTAGCAGATCCCCTCCTGCCCCTACCAATATGTAAAGGAGGCTAATACTGCTTGTAAAAAAAATTATTAAGAACTTCATGCACATCATTTCTCATTCTGATAATAAGGCAAAGCCAAGTATGATGGAAAGCATTTTCTCTCTGAACTGATTTGTTGTATATATATTACTGTTTACAGCAGCAAAGATGCCATTGTAATGTAAAAGTGTCAGTCCTCAGGTTGAATTTGTAGTTGCAGTTATCTGATTACATAAAAAGAAATGTTGAAGAACTGTAAAACTCTCAAATATTTATTCAGCAAAAAAGTTGAACCCTGTAAACTCTTCCTTCACTGTGCACATGTGCATGTTTCTTGTGTTATTTAGTGAGTACTGCTTTTTATAGCATAGTTTGTGTAATTTGTTACTTTGATTGACTGTATTATTTCCTGAGTATGAACAATCCTGAAGTAAGTGCCATTTTGTGGCTAGCAAAGTATTTGAGTGCAACTCACCACCTCCAATGTGTCAGCTAGATCTATTTGCACAACTATTAATGGCACATTCAGAAGAACTTTTACACTAATATTGAAATTCTTTTAAGACCATATTTAGCTTTGGCAAATGTTTCCCACGTGTCTTTGAGTGGCAGTCCATCTTTTGGTGTTTATATTTGCCATCTGGAGATGTCAGCTTTGTGCAACAGAAGTATGAAATGGTGTAAGTAAATCTCAAGAAGTGGAAAGAACATTTTAAAAGGTTTACAAACAAATGTACCCATAAATAGTATAGAAAAATGAAACTTTTATTCATGTTTAATGATGTGGACACACTTTTTTGGCAAGTCACTTTACTGTCTGAATTTTTTTTAGATCTTATTGCTAAGATATCCCAAAAGGAATTGTAAGGAAATTATATAAGAGAAAGAATATACATTGTAGTTTTTAGCTTGTTAATTTTATGCACGTGGTCATACATTCAGTATGATCAAACTCACATTTCTTCCAGTGCTTCTTATAAAGAGGCAGATTTCCTGATTTTCACGGACTTTCCCACACAACTTTCGTGAAAAATATTTGAACAAATGATAAACTACATGTAAAACAGTAAAAAAAAATTAAATCTTGGTTCCTTGGACAGGCAGATGCAAGAGTTATGCATTATGCTTATGGCTGTTGCCATTACTCTTTGTACTTACAAGAATTTGAATGTAGGGTCTGTTTTTCCTTGTACTCAGCTACAACTCAGATAAGCATCGGGAGAGATTAAATATAACCGTGTAAAGGACATAACCTCCTGTTATGCTGCAATAGGTCTGTTTTGCCACCAGCTACTGCAGGAAAACATGAAATTCAGATCTTGGCAGGTAAAACTTCCAGTTGAACTTCATCATTTCTGTAATGTGGAATATTTGAAGCCATAGCCACGTTAAATGGAATTAGATGCAGCCAATGGTTGTATACCATAGAAGGACTAGAATTCAATCCCTAGAAATGTGTTAAAGTTCTTTCCAGTTATTCATGCTGTTGAGATAGGCAGAGCCATATACAGTACTCAGAAATGATATGCATTCATCTGTGTTTATATCACCAGGAAAGGCACTGCCATCTGCCCTTAGCAATACTCTCTCTACTCTTTGCTCTTTGTAAGATGAGCCCAGCTTCAATGTCATGTTACGATTTATTGCTAGTGATCTGTTTGAGTTGTTTTCTGGTCACCAGTAGTTTGTTTGGATTCCCTTTTTTTCTTGTGTTGTCTAGTGTCACTGTGGCACTTCGGCTTGTCAGACTTATTTTATCCATCATTAGCTCAGCAGTGCAGGGGATGATTACTTTCTCAGAAAAAAGTCATTCTTTCTCGGAGGATGTGTAAATCTTGGCTGTTGAGACAGTGGTTTTTGCAAATTTCCTTGAAAGCTGAATACTCAGGATTTTGTTCTTCATTGCCTCACACACTTGCTGTCATTTAAACTCCTGCCAAAGAACGTCACTGCAGCAGTGGCTCTGCACTCTGCATCTTCCAACCTTTGAGACTGCTGCTTTGTAATCTTAATGTCCTTGTACACAAGTCTTGTTTACTTTTTTTGATGTCATCCCAAGTTCATTTCCTTTAATGATCAAAAGTCCGTGGCACGGTTTAGCCCTGAAAAGGACTGATACTACAGCCCTTGCTGTATACAGCTGCATTACTGAGTGTAACTAGGGCAGAGGCCAGCTGGGCAGCAGCCAGAGCCTGGCTCCTCCAGCGTTTGAGAGCTGGGAAGCTCTAAGGTGAAACATTATTGGACACACTTGAGAACTAGAGGCTGTAAATAGAATAAAGCAAATAAAAACATTCAGAGAAATGAGGGCTGCAAGAACTGGGCTCTTTCCAAACACTATTCCTATTTTTCTTTACAAAGTCTTTGTTTCATTTGTAGGGTAATACAAGTTCTAGATCTTGGTGCTGCCCTTTCCACAGCACAACATGTGCTCAATTCTCTGTCCTATTTCTTCTTGTGATATAGTTTGCTGGAAGGCTCTGGTACGTAGTTGTTAAAGTTCATGACAAAGTGGCTGGTGGGGTCAGGACACAGCAATTTTTCAAGTTTATTTGGTATGCCTCAGTGGTCATCTGTGCACCAGGGGATTCATTTTCATAACCTGAGAGCTGCTCTGTCATTGAAATTTGTAAAAACTTGGAGCATTCACCACTGCTCCATGTTTCTCCAAAGAGAAACAATCAAAATTTATTGTAGAATAATTTCTCCAAAGTCCTGTTCTGTTCCTGTTTTGCTGGTGTTCTAATACTTCAGCAGTGTCTGCTGTTAATGGGGAACCCAGGCTCACAGGGAACCAGGTACATTGTGGCAGCAGCAAAATTGTCAACCATCACTCCACAATCCAAACTCTTCAACATCCAGGTCAACCCTAAGATTTGTTAGCACATAACTTTATTAACCAAGCTGTCAGCCTGACTCAAAGCATTTTTCATTCAATTTTTGTCTTTATGTCCTCTGAATTGCCCAACTTCATTTTTCCACAATGAGCTCTGCCCATCATTATCAAGAGCAGCACTTTCTGAAGTAATCTGGAAGAGACTTTGTAATTCCTTTGCCTACCATTTGTAACATTTTATTTTAATTAAAACTTGATGTTTTTTCAATCTCCCTGCACTGTAGCAATATCATTGAAGGAATGTGTGTTCCGCTCAGGTAAGGGACAATGGTTCCTCCTATCATTTATCTGTGAAATTCCAATAGTGTTTGCTTTATTTAATGGCTGCACAAATTACCTCCCAGGGGAGGCTGCAGATTTAATAAAACTTTTGTCCCTTGGCCTAATTCTCTCCTATCTTGGTTTCTTGTTACCCATTCATCCTTATGCACAGCATATATCCACTATTAGGAGGAGCATGTATTTGGGATTCAGTAGCATTTTAGCTTCATCCACAAAAACCTACCCAAAAGTGACCCAAAAGTCATGCCAGCAATACTGTACTTCTGGCCAAAGCTGTCTTTTGGTGTGTCCCACTTGCAGGGGTGACTGGCATACCTGTATTGTAGAACTGTGCCAGTGACCCTTCCAGATGTACACCAGCCCTGCAGGAATAGACAAGTCATGATGGAGAATCAAAATCCTTATTGGTGGAGACCAAGCTGGTAAGAGCAACACTTGCACAAGCACTTCAGAGAAGTTTATGCACTTAGGTCCCGGTAAATGGCTTCTGTGGTTGAGATTTTAAAGGGGACAGGGAGTCCCTTGGTGGAATTGTGTGGGAGTGAGCGTACATCATAGCCAGTGGGTTCCTACTGTGATCTTTTTGTGATGAAAACAGGTCTCAGGCAATGACTCCATTAAGGGAATCGTCATGGCACTAATAACTGCAGGTATTTGCTGCTCTGGCATTTGTCTCTGCCCCTGCCAGTGCTGCTGCAGGCTGGCCCTTTGGTGTATCAGTTTAAAAAAGTAACCCTGGGGGAAAATAATGTGCTGACTTTTCAAAGTTGGACCTGTTTTTCAATCGCTCCCACAAAGAGCTGGGTTGGCTTCCCAGATGGAGTGTTGCATTGTGATTTGGGGACTGGAGACTTGTAGTCAAGATGGATAGAGACGGATAGAGGGGGGCTCTGTGGTTTTGCAACCCATCTTCTTAGTGGTTATGTTCCAGATATGGAACATATTCTGACTGAAGCAGATTTACTAGGGTGCTCAAGAGAGAATGTTTTGCCATCAGTGTGTAAGGGTGAGTTACCATATAACATGCACAGGAGTACAAAATGAAATATCCAAATGTATGACTGCCTCTGTTCATCCTTAAAAACACACTCTAAAATATTACTTCATGAGAGGCTGCAAGAAGGAAGCCAGAGCAAAAGGAAAAACTGGAATAATTCACAACTGTCAGTTAGAAAGTGATGCAGTATGTCAAAAAAGTGGAGACTTTATGAAAGCCAACTATGCACTGCAGTCATTTATGCTTAGTAAAGCTTGTAACTATTGCTATATGTACAGGGATAGCAAATAATTAACATAAAACTGGTTAGTTATTACTTGGGCGTGGAGCCAAACCATGTTATGGCTGATTTACTGTAAAGGCTTATCTGCACTCGAGCTGTTCCCACCCTTGCTCTGGTACCAGCATGGCTTCACTTGTGGTAACAATTGCAGGAGCTCTTGTTTGACCAGGCAGGGGCACTTTTACTGCCATGTGGCCTAATCTGGGTGTGCAGCCATGTGTGCAGAGAGCAGCGTACGGGTGCATGTTTTACAGCTTTTCCTTAGAAATGGCTTTAATATGCACACCAACAGTCAGCACATAAAAATCATTTCCATCGAGTGATTTGGGAATATAGGAAAGACAGATTTCAAGGCTTGTTATTATGCTGCTGTGATGGGCTTTAAAAAGGAAACATTTTTCCTAGCATGTTATAAATATCATGCCATTACAATCACTAGGCTAGGAAACCATCACGACTACACACGAGAAAGGCAACACTGCAATAATATAAAATCTCTCACTCTCTTTTGTTTTCCCAGTGGATTGTTGCAAGAAGAAAAACTTGCTAATGTCCAGACACTTTCTTGGCCTTTTTTAAAAATCAGAATTTCTTCTTGTTTGCCTTAGAAATTGAGGCTTTGTTTAGGTGTGTTCTGTGCTGTGAAGCACATAAATACAGGCAGTCCCTGCTTGAGAAGGCTCCTTACTGATCTACTCCTAGGCTACATGTCTGCATGGGAACCCGGACTCGGGTTTGGTGATTAACCCAACACATGTACGTGTCTCAGAGGGCTCAGGCATTTGAGAACATAAGCTTAAGTTTCTAAAAGTAAGCGAGGAGTTAAACAATAAACCATATCAGGTAGCCTGTTTATTACCACATGGCCATTTCCACTGCTGTTTTCCATAAAGTTGTGCCAGCACTTTCATTTTAAACATTGTTTTTCATTAGTTTATATAACACAGCTGTAAATATTTTTTCAGGCTGAAACTTGGAATTTAAAGGGAGAAACTTGGAAAAAAACACACCCCTGACTACTCTGCTTTTGAGTGATATAAAAGTGAAATGGCTGGGAGTATTGCATGGGATGGGTATGTTCATCTGAATAAAAGCTTTGGATTAACAAGTGGAGGATGTCCAAAGCCATCTCTACAGATGTCTTCCATGAGACAGATGTCCTGGAAAAGGCCAGGGGATGAGCCTGTGTGTTGAATCTTGAAGTAGAATGGAAGAGCTCAATAAACAAAATACCAATATAGTAATGCTGAAGGAGTATAATTAGTCACCACATTCTTGACTTGTGCTCTCTGGTATTTCCATTGTAAGCATGGATTGTTTTCATCAAGCATAGGGAGAACCGTGGATACGACCATGTGTCCTTGTGTAAGTGACAAGCATCAAGGATCTGATCACTGAGGCTGACATTGTACCAGACAACTAAACCATCTAACAGCCTGGTAAGAAAACTAGCCTCTTTTTTCCCCAGCCTGCCTAGTTTCTGCCAGGTTAGTGAGCTCGGTTACTCTGGTGAAAGCCCCAAATGCTAGAGCCAACACAAGTGTCCCTCTTGACAGCACCTGCTGATGTATCTCAGTCCCTTTGCATCACCAACCTGGGAGCATCTTCCGAGGGGGACATTTTGTTGCTTGCAGTGTTGAGCAGCTGTTTCTCCTTCCTTATCCTGGACCTCGTGCCACCTGTGTGTGGGGCTGGCACAGCTGTTTGTGCAGGCAGGCAGTGAGCTGTGCCAGGGAACATCCCTGCTCAGGGCTGTTTCCTAAGGCAGTTTACTGCATGGTTACACAAACAGTCGGGCTGGTGCAGCTCAGGAGGCTGCAGGGAGGTACGACTGATCAGCTGATGGGGACAGGGTAAACAGCAACTGCTATAGCCAGTTCCAAAACAGTAGTGAGACCAGAAGCCAAACCACGGGCTCAAATTATTTACAGTCCTTTCCACTGGCTTCACTGAACAACAGCTAGTCCGCCTATTGCAGCCCCAAATCCTGGTAAGACCAAAATCAGCGAACAATTCTTTTCCCCATGATTTCAACAGATTTGCATTTAGAGTAAAAAGCTTACATGAGTTTTGATGTTATCTATGAAAGTCCCATCTGAGGGCATTTGGAGTGGGTACTAAAAGACCATTTGGGTTGCAACCCATAGATTTTTATCCCATTTCCTGGCTTATTCACCGTGGTCTCTGTTGTGACTAGGGATGATATAACATAATATGAAAGCAAGTTCCTTAAATTTGAACCACAGGGGAAATAAAAAACCATGGCTGACAGAGGATCCTGTGCATCCAGCTCAGCTGAGAACAATGCTGGGAAAAAAAGCACCTGATGGCTGGGACATGTCCACTGAAAGAAAGCATCCAGTCCTCTTCTTCCTCATGCTAGGCCACATACTGTGTGATCGTGTTGTTTTAGCAGTTGTGCAGAGAAAGTCCCATGATGGGTCCCTAAAATCATGGACTTCACCATCTGGGTAGGTCAGGACAACCATTAAAAAGCCTCTTGCATTAAACCAAAATGAAGAACAACTCTCCAAATCCCTCAAAGGAAGTCCAACATGTGGGTGTTAATACAATGGGCCCTTTAGGTGTATAGCTCTTTTCTACAGCAGGATTACTAAAACCCCATTTATTTTTGACTTGTTTTGAATCTAGGTGCCCACTATCCAATGCAAGTATCAGTTTTGGCCAGGAACGCCCTAGGCGTGGAGATACCAAATAATTCCTGCATGGACCTGTGAGGGCTTGGCTTTTTGGAAGGAGCTTTCAAGCACCCCTAGAAAAAAAATCAGAGGGAACATCTTGATGTCTCTGGCAGAAGATTTGTTTTGCAGTCCCTATATCTGAAAAATGCCTACAATTACACCTAACTTAGCAGAAAAGCTCTGAGGCTTGATTAGTGTGTACAAAGGCCCATCAGTGTGCACATGGTGAAGTCTATTGCCCTGAGAAAGGAATGAATGAGGTGGCCCAATAACTCTGCAGTGAGTCAGTAATGTTACCTAATCCATAGTACAGCTGTGCCACATGGGATACTCGCTATAAACACACTGCCTTATCACCTGTTTGTTGGGAACTGGTTCAGCTAAAATAAGAACAGGAATAAACCTGTGTCCAACAGCACTTCAGTCTTACCTCCAGTTATGCTTCAGCGCTCCCTGTCCTGAGTGAAATGAACTCACAGAGGATTTTTTTTTTCCTGGAAGTATTAATTATTTCATTGAACAAAAAAGAGGGAGGATGAAAATAACACAGAAAAATGGGGGTTTGTGCAGTGTTTCAGCCAAGGTTTCCAAGGTGGTGTACAGCAATAAATATCAGGGACCAGCTGCTTCCTTCCTTACATGGGTCCATGTGGAGATGGTGATTCCCTCCAGATGTCCCCTGGGAAACACTGGATCAGAGCATTATTTAAAAAAGAAATAAAGGATGTCAGCAAACAGAGGTGAACTTTTCATTAGTCCCTTCTCATCTTCCCCTTTACAGTCCACCAAGTTCCATGGCTGTGTTCATGGGGACTCATGAAACCATCTGGAACACAGAGGCTTTTCTTCCACTGGAGTTACATTCTGCTTCCCACTGCTGTGCGGAAAGAAGGGGACCAAACATCAAAGCATAGCACAAGGGTTCAGCAGATGTTGGTTCTCATGTCTGTAGGGACACGTTCTATGTCCATGTCCTGTGTGACATCACTGTTGTTCACGTGTGGTATGAGGGCACCTTGTCACCTCTGGAGGATCCTCCAGGCTCCTTAGAGCTAGGTAGGTGGATGATCACAGAGAGAGATGCTTAGGAAATGCAACTCCAGACATCCTGAGACTGCAGACAATGAGTGCTTTAAGTATTATTTTGATGATTATACAGCATTTATATTGCAGGAGTGATCAGATGTGCTAGAAATTGTACAAACTGATAGAGTAATATAGTCTCTGTCACTAGGGAACATTTTTAAAAGATAAAAGAGATGTAGTCTGGGGGAAGGTAATACTCTGTCTTACAAATATGTTCCAAGGTAATGATGAGAGTTCTTGCACATGCTCATAGATCTCACCAAGAAAAATACTCTTGTGGCAGAATTGTTAATCTTGGCTTTCCTGCTTGGTTGTGTTTTGTTTAGAAATTCAGTTTTTGAATCAGAAAAGTCTCATCAGAATAGAAATGAGAAGGAGGGGACAGGCTAATCAGTAAGGGGATAAGAAAATAAGGAAATGGGAATAAGGAAGGAACAGAAAGAAAGATGAGAGCAAGAGGAATAGAAAAGCTTATCATTTGAGAACACTGGCACGGGGAGACTGCAGAGTACAGAGTTAGGAGAAGTGCAATGTAAAGCAGGGACAATTGCTATTGGTAGTTTAGGAAAAGAATGAAAAAGAGCCAGAACTTTAAACGTGTGTAAATGTTGGCTTCATGAGCTCTAGAGGCATCAGAAAGAAACTGGTGACCACTGGGACTAAGACAGGGACACTAGCTGAGCAAGGACAGAAGAGGATGCTGCTGCCCCCTCCCACACTGCTTCCCATCAGCAGCCCCCTTTTGTTAAGTCTGTTCTTAGAACAGTTGCTCCTAAGACCACTTGTCTTGATCCAAGCAGTCCTGCACCCCAGTGCTGAGAAATGTGCAAAATACAGAGTAAATCCATTTGCAGTTTTCCTTCATTTTGGTGAAGTCCCAAACCAAATCTGGGTCTATGTGTGAGTTTTAAGAGGAACTGATGCCAGGGACAGGCATTTCTTAGGTGCTGTTTTCCTCACTTACTAAATAGCTCTCCAAAGTCATTTCTCCATGAGCAGTACAAGAAAGCCAGGCCTGTCCTTCCAGAAAACACCACTTCCAAATCTTAGTTTCTTCCTTATTTCCAGTAGAAATGACACACCACCCCTTCTCTGATTTTTCTCCTTTCTTTCCATTTCCTGTGCACATGCAGCCTTTGGTCTGTAATCAGTCCTAAGAAAGCTCTTTGGTACTCAGAGTGATGCCTCCTACTTGGATCACTCTGCATCCCCACTACCCCTTCAGAGGTGTCATTGCCACTGCTGTGGTGCCAACCATCAAGCAGGAATAGGAAACTGATCCAGGTGTAAAGTAAAACTCTAAAACTGGGAGACTGGGAGAGGAGAAGGGAGAAGCATGGTCATTTTTAACCTGGATTGATTCCCTTGCCCACTTCATGCTGCAGCCTCACAGACACTTTCACTGATGGAGCAGGCAATGACAATGCACTGGTGGTTGGGGGATCTGTGCTGCTGAGCATTCCTTGCCAAAAAGACAAGAGTGGCACATGCACATGCTCTGGCCTGCTCAGCCCATGCTGTGCTGGCTGGTGGCTTCTGTTGCCACTTCTCCAAAATCAACCCTTCCTTCCTCCTTCCATACGAGGCGTTCATGGCAGCTGGAGTTGAAAGTTTTTATTCCCACAGAAAAGCATGGGTATATAAGCTCAAGGTGATTGTTTTATCTGAGTTATGTTGGCCCATCACACAGATGAGGATGTGTTTGACTGTGCTGACTGCTCTTGTCTTGAGTTTTGTGATATCAGGTGATGTTGGTAGGGGCCAGCTGTTGGAATCAGATGATCATATGGTAATCCCAGCTTTCTTTTTCCTTTCTTAAAGCAAGCTTGTGGCAGGAAAGTGAGGGAAGCCTGACAGCATGGCACAAAGCCTGAAACATTTGAAGGCCCATAAAACACACTTCAAATGAACGCATTTTGTAAAATCTCATTAGTTTCTGAGGCTTGATTCATGACAGCTGAATCCTCAGGACTGGCAATATTCATATAATGTAAAAGAGCTATAAACATTAAAGAAGTAAAAATGCACAAAGCTTCTACATCAGTCACCAGCTGCAGCCAAGCTATGGCTCATTGGAATTTATTGCAGCGTCTTCAAGCGGAGCAAGTGGTGGAGTGGTGCTATTACTTCTGATTACAAATGGACTGGGTAAGAGCATTGGTGCTATAAACACCCCATTACAGAATGGGCTGCACAGTACAACACCTACTATATTAATAACATTCAATTCTTCACATTCAAAAATAGTGCTCTTAGGAAGAAAAGCAATTGCATTCTAGTCTGACACCTGAAAGGAAATGTGGGAAGGAAATAACTGTAACTGGCACAGCTAATAATGGGTTATGATGCTACCCTCCTGGGAAATGGGGGGAATTGTCCTGCACTTTAGATTGGAACTAGTCTGCTTGCTCAAACATAAATCTGTGTTAATCCTTCTAAAAGTAAAAAAAAAAAAAAACAAAAAAGAAAAAAAAAGCACCAGGTGAGCTTTTGGTTCCCATGGAGCTCTTCTGTGCCATTTTGATGAAAGAAAAGGATCAGAAAGCTGCCTCTACAGTTCGTCTGAAAGCACCCCTCTGGAAAGGGAACCAGAGACATCCCTGCTACCTACCCCACACACAGTGTCTCCACACCTGCTGACAACAAGAAGAGGCTGGAGCCACCTGCCCTATGGTAGGCTTTACCTAACATAATGGTCCCTCAAGGCCTTTGGCAATTCAAAGATTAGAGGGCTCAGCTGAACACAGAAGCTGCACCAATTTAACTTATATAATGGCTTTGATTTGCATTCCCAGATCCAGTTCAAGGTGTGGTTTCACAGGTTCCTAGGTCCCTGTTCCCATCCCCCTGCCAGAGGTCTGTCTCTCCCAGCAGAGCTGGTGGCCCTTGCCCTGGGTGCCCATCTCAGCTGGTTTTGTGCAAAAAAACCCACACACCTGCCTTCATCAGCCACTTGTGGGAGGACACTGGACTTTTGCCCTGGAGGAACTGGGGCACAGGGAGGCTTGTTTCTGCCAGCTCATAGCAGGGTGATGACGATCAGCACAAGCGCTGAGTAAACACCTGAGGAGGGGACTCCTCCAACGTAGCAGCAAGGGTTGTCAGACTTCATCAGTCAGCACAGCTGCTCCACAGCCCCAGGGAGTTCAAACCCTTCCTCTCCCACACCCCAGCATTGTGCCCAAGCCACATGACTGTGGGATAGCTGGAGAGGAAGGGAAAGCTCTCTGTCTCATCCCATGATTTTTTAACTGCTGGAAAGAAAGAAATCAAGATTCAGGCAGGAGGAGCAAAGTGAGGCACAAGGTATCACTTCCCACTGATGGATCTCAAAGGGGTTTTGGAGGTAGATACCCTTAAACCCATTGCATAGACACTGCACCAATAGCATTGAGCAGGTGGTTGATCTGATGAAGGCCATCTAGCAAGCAAATGACAGAACTGGGAAAAAATGTTACCTTAGACCCTTTCCAGTAACCTACTTACTTTACAGTGCCTTCAGCTATGAGCTCCTCTGGCAGAGACAGATCACAGTTAAATGCTTGCATCTTCCTCCCATCCCCTATCCAGGCATCATATTTGAACCAAATCTGTCCTGTCCCTGCCTAGGCCCCCTTCCACCACCCAGATCATGCACAAGGGGCCTTACATGACTGCACTTGCTCCCATACACCCTGGAGGAGTGGGATGGGACATATTCATGCTTTGAGACACACCAGTTTATCCATCCCAGACCTACCTTGCACCTTTGGTTAAACTGATGAGACACTACACATGGACTACAACAAAAATCCCCATGACCTCTGGGAAATAAGGTGGCTTAAGAGGGGCCTAAAGGTTTGTTTAAACCTTTGTCCCATCATTTTTTCAGACTAAGTAGTGCATGAGCACGCTGAAGATCCAGCCTATTTTGCAGCAAGTGTAGATTGAACTAATCTGTCTCAACTCCAGTTGTACAATGAGAGGCTGTTATAATGGGAGGAAGTCGGCTGTGCTTATATTCTTCCCTGAGACAAAAGTTCTGGGCACAGCTAGATGAGAAAATAGCTAAAGCTTTTTCTAAAGAGCCAGTGAAATAAAATCACGGGAGGAAGTACTCCAAAACCCTTCAATACAGCAAACTGTGTAGGCAAGCAGCACAAGCAAAGATTACATCATTGCCAGAAACAACCAAATAGCCCCATCAAGGTAATTACCAAGTACAATGCAAACAACTGGATCAGGGTACAGGTAAACACTGCTGAACCAGAATACTGAGCACGTTATCCTGGAGAGCAGAATGGGAGCATTTCAAGGCATATGTTAATTCATCAGCTCTCACCATTATTCCTGATCAGAAGTACTTGTGTTTCAATGCTCTCTTGGGAAGCTGTGAACATCAAAGCCCAGAGATACACACACACACACTCACATACACACACACACACGCACATACAGGTCCACCAGCTCTGCCAGGCAGGTATGAATCTCCAGCAAGCAGATGATAACAAATAGCAGGAAGCTCATGAAAATACATCTTAAGCCAGCTCTGGGAACAGGAATCAAAGCCACTGTTAAAGTCACATTGATTCAGCCCCTAAAGTCACTTTGATTCAGCCCCTGTGTAGAGACTAGAAACTGAAAATCAAAGTGGGGCTTGGTACCTTTTTAAAGGAGCCAATTCACCGCAGCCTAAATGAAAAGAGTCAGTAGCTCCCACAGAAGTGCAGGTACAATTCTCAGCTGAGATGTGAGAAGATCTTTTCTCTTTTCAGAGCTGGCTATACAAAGAAATTTACTTTGAAATGTGTGGTGCTGCAATGTAATTGCTTCTTATAAACCAGCATGCAGGAGCAGTCTCCAAATGAACACAGGGCTTCTACTTCCCAAGTCATTGTTTCTGCTTGGAGAAAAAGAGTGAGGATGCTTCAGCCCATAGGGTGAGCTGGACACCAGGGCACCTGGTGGAGTTGCTAGGCTGTGGGATGGCTCCAGTGGTACCCAGTGGGGCAGGTGACAGAGCATAGCCAGAAGTCACAAATTTCCACCCAGATGTTCACACCATCACATCTCTGTGATTCATCTTTTGGGTGTTATCATTGTTCAAGTTAACAACAAATCACTGTGAAGAAACCACCTCTCCCCAAAGTAACTGGCATACCAGTGTCAGACAGCTGCAAGTTTTCTAGCCAGAAACAACTCTTCCATGTAATTTTGGCTGCCATTTTCCCAGCTTTGTCTTCCTCACCAGCAGCAGTGCCACAAGTACAAGGATGCAGAGGAGAAGCAGAAGGATCCCAATATGGTGCTCTTCTGGTAGAACTTAATTTCGTATGCAGGTTCTTCTTTAGAACCTTTCTAGAAGTTTCTTTGAGCACCCTCTATGTGTGGCTCAGTAAGATATTGGTGGGACATCTGGACCATAGAAAAATCCATTTAATGGCTGCAGGAGCAGTGGCAGGCCAGCATGCAGTGCAGTTCCCCATCACCACAAGCTGTGTGGAGGCACCAGCCAGGATCCATGAGCTAAGGGTGATCAGTCCCCTCACTGCAGCAGAGAGAGAGGGACTAGCCTCACCTGGAGACCAGGGTTTGGATATTATAAGGTTGGCTTAGCAGCCTGTGTTGTTCATCCAACAGAGTGGCAATTTCCAGAGCATGTGTCAGACAGCCCTCCTACACTGATGCTGAGAGCAACACCTCAGATACAGGCCTGACATAATACAAGGAGTATTTGTCATGATTTATGGTATGCAGTATCACTGATACAGTGACATGACCTGATGGGCTCTGCAAGACATCTACTTTGCTATGATGTGCAAGTTCTGCGTGCTTGGCAAGCTTTTATTCACTTTAAATAAAATGGGGGATGTCAATTAACTGTGGGAAATATGTCAGCATTTGTTAATGCACTCTATACTCCTTTATTAATTTTTCATACTGCCATGGATGCAAGTCTGCTTGGGGGAAATGCCAGTTGTACACAGTGCCTTTCCCTGCAGGGTCCTGTGTTAGGAGGAGGGAGTGGAGAAGAGGGGGAGGCTCTTTTTTATTGCTGGGTGAGATTTTCAAAGTGCCTGAGTACAGTCATGAGTGTATAAAACTGTGCAACTTGTGCATAATCAGTTTGAGTGCCTGTGTGCTGGCCTGTGGGGCCTCTCTCCCTGCCTGCAGCATCATTCCAAAAGCTTAGGTTCTTTTCTAGGTCGTGATCAATTTTATATGTTGGACTACATGTTGGATAATGCTGGTGCATTTAAAAAAAGTTAAATTCAGCTTTAAAATTAAAAATATTAGACAAAGTTTTTTTTTTCTCCCTGGAAAGTGCAGTGCTTTAGTGCTGTGCAAACAGAGCAAAGGTAAGGGAGATTCTGGTACACAGAGCTGAGTGGAGAGTCTTCAGTGTGTGTGACCAGCTTTCCTATCCAGGACTCTTGGGAACTGGTGTGACATGGCTCTGTTATCTGCTCGCAACATCAAAGGTGGATCCACCTCCATGAACCATTTTTGCACTGGTTCTTTGATAAGGAAGAGACCTGTCTTGCATTCCCTAGCCTCTGCTCCTCCCAGAGCATCACGCCCCTGTCCTGCACATTTCCACATTTCTCAGGGCTCAAATAAGGTCACCAAATGTTTCCTTCTTTGTTTTTCCTTTTCTTTCCTCTCAGATCCTCTCAGGTCCAGATCTTAAGATCTGTGATCTCAAGGAACGTGAGCCTGGAAAGGAGCAAAGTCAAAACCCTGAACTTTGCAAGAGCAAACTTCCACCTCTTTAAGGAGTTGGTGATTAAGACCCACTAGGAAACTGTCCTTAAAGACAGAGATTATGACCAGCACTGGCAGCTCTTTAAGGCCCCTTTTCTTAGACTGCAAGAGTGCTCTTCCAGTCTGTAGGCAATCAAGCAAGGCAGGCCAGAAACTGGCATGGATTTCCTCCTCAAACTGAGGAGTAAGAAAGAAATGCACAGCCAGTGGAAGCAGAGACAGGTGACCTGAGGAGAGTACAGGGACACAGTTCATATGTCTAGGAATGGGGTCAGGAAAGCCAAGGCAAAGCTGGAACAGAACTTGGCAAGAGATGTAAGAAGTTACAAGAAGGGATTCTATAAGGACATAGGTCACTAAAGAAAAGGACAAGGAGAGTGTAGCCCCTGTGATAAACAAGAAGGGTGACACTGATATGGAGAGAGCTGAGGTAGTCAATGAGTTCTTTGTCTCAGTCTTCACTGGCAGTCAGACTTCCCCCTTCTCTCAAGTCCCTGATCCTCTGAGTGGGTGTACGGGGAGTGAAGCCCCTCCCTCTGTAAGTGAAGAGCAGGTTCAGGATCACTTGATGAAGCTGAATAGCCACAAGTCTATGGGACCTGAGGAGATGCATCCCAGGATCCTGAGGGACCTGATCAATGTTGTTGCTAAGCCACTCTCCATCACATTTGAAAAGTCATGGTGGTCAGGTGAAGTCTGTGGTGACTGGAAAACAGGAGACATCACTCCCATTTTTAAAAATGAGAAAAAGGAAGATCCAGGGAACTACAGACTAGCTGAGCCTGGGAACACAATGGAGCAGAACCTCCTAGAAGATCTGCTAAAGCACGTAAAAGACAAGGAGGCAAACCAGGACAGCCAGCACAGCTCTACTGAGAGCAAATCATGCCTGACCAGTCTGGTGGTCTAAGTTGGAATGATTGCAAGAGTTGATAAGAGAAGACCAACAGACATCAGTTATCCAGTCTTCTGTTAGGCCTTCAGTATGGTCCAACATGATATCCTTATCTCTAAATTGAAGAGACGTGGATTCAATGGGTGGACCATTCAGTGGATAAGGAATTGGCTGAATGAATGCAGCCAGAGAGTTGTGATCAATGGCTTTATCTCTAGGTGGAGGCCAGTGATGAGCTGTGTCCCTCAGGGTCCTGTCTTGGGACCAGTGCTTTTCAACATCTCCATCAGTGACACAGACAGTGAGATCAAGTTCACCATCATGTTTGCAGTAACCCAAAGCTGAGCAGTACAGTTGACACAACAGAAGGGCAGGATGCCTTCCGAGGGGACCTGGACAGACTCGAGAAGTGGCCCACAAGAACCTCCTGAAGTTCAACAAGTCCAAGTGCAAAGTGCTGCACCTGGTTCAGAGCAATCCCAGATACAAGCACAGACTGGGAGAAGTCATTGAGATCAGTCCTGCAGCAAAGGACTTGGATATTCCCATGGATGAAAAGTTGAGCATGAGCTGAGTGTGTGCTCACTGCTCAGAAAGCCAATGGCACCCCGGCCTACATCAAAAGCAGTGTGGCCAGCACATCAAGGGAGGTGGCTGTCCTCCTCTGCCCTGCCCCATGAGGTCACCACCTGGAGTACTGTGTCCAGCTCTGGAGGCTTTAGAACAAGGAACACATGGACATGTTAGAGTGGGTCTAGAGGAGGGCCATGAACATGGTCAGAGGAATGGAGTACCTCTACTACAAAGACAGGCTGATGTTCTGCCTCAGCTGGTAGGAGATAGTAAAAATTTGGGATCCCAGAGGAGGCAGTGTGCTTTGAAATGCTGCCTACCTCCCTTGCAGCCCTGCTCTGAGTCCAAACAGCCTTTAATGCTGCTTTGAGATGAATCTGAGGGCTCGTGGAAGTAACCTTAACAAAGCCTTACTAACTCTGCAGTGTATGTCCTACTTGGACTCCCTACAGTTCTTCAGAGAGAGAAATGCCACTTAAAGACTGTTAGCAATAGGAAATGCTTGTGTGAGCATTATAGGGTTTTGCACTGGCCAAGGTGTGCTGGCTGACAGGACAATGGACTGTATGAGGATTGTGAATGGTGATGAGGTGCTGAGAGAGAGGCAGGGAGGAGGATGAAGGGATGGCTCTGAGGCATGCAGGCTCCTTCTTGCATTCCATGTTTGTAGGGAGGGACATGTTTGTAGTGGAGTTGTTCCTCCATACCAAAAACCAGTCTCAGATGAAGCTGCCATGGGGTGCATCCTCCTCTCCAGCCACAGTTGTGCTGGCCTTGCACAGCCAGGGCTGGTGGGGAGCTGAGCTGGCTGAAAGCTAGCACCATGTGTCTCCAGAAAAACAAGCTCCCCTACTCAGTCACTGTGTCATTGCACTGGTGCCAATGTTAGTGCCAGGGGTGGGAGAAAGCAAGGGTGGCTGGAGCCCCAAATTATGCCAAATGGAGGTCCAGCAGGGCTGTGTCCCAGCTTGGAAGGCTCCTTGAAAGACATCTGGCTCCTGGCCAGCTTCTTCCTTCCTTGTCCATCCCATGTGCAGCGCAGTGCCCAAGGGGTGCTCAGCTCTCAAGGGCCACAGGCATGTTAATAAATCAAATGGCTGGGGGCTTCTTCCTTGGCTGTCACGGCAGGTGGCACAGCTAAACTCTCCTCATCCATCCTGCCTCTTGGGGAATGGTCCCTGGATTTTTCATATCCCTCAAATTGGACTGGACTGTAGCAGGGACGCAAAATCATGCTGGAGAATGCTCCAGTGGCAATTAAGTGGCATGACAGGGCAATGAGATGGCTTGGGAAGGTGGATGCCAGAGCACAGAATTCAGCTGCAACACAACATAGAGATATAGGAGAAGGCCCACAGGGAGCCACCTGTTGCCACAGGGCAACTTATCCTGGAGGTTATTCAGGGTTCTCTGAGATACAGTGTGCTCTGCAAGTAAAGATACCCTCCTGGCCCCAAAATAAATATGTATCTGTAAAAATACTGTGCATTTCATAGGTGGCATTTCTGTAAGGAGCCATGCCTTTCAGTGTTGTGAAGTGTCTGGATAGCCCAGAGACCTGAGAGATGCTGCACAGCCTGCTCTTTGAGGGGCTTTGTGGCAAGATCTTCAAATGTCCTGGCCTCTTCACACTGATATTTAAAGGTCAGTTGTATTCCGAAGAGTTACCATGCTTAAAATTTGTCTTTCTAATCAACAAATTTGCCCAGCTAACAACTGAAAATGTTAATTTCCACATGTGCCAGTTCGGGTAAGTTCAGCTGAGAAAGCCAGAGCAGCTTTTTCTGTGTCCCACCCTCAGTAGTAAGGGCTGTGTAAAAAAGGCTTCCAATTCTGCAAATGACACTGGATTTTGAGTAGAAATGTGCTATCTTGGGTGAGGAAGTTCTGCAGCCTTAGCTGGCATAAAATGCAGCAAACTCTTATTTTAGTGAGTGAATTCCCCAGATGTGACTGGGAACAAGTCAACTGACTACAAAAGATCTATTTATCCACAATCACTATTTAGAGTAAAGCTGCACTTTGAAGTTTTGAAGGCACTTTCGCAATAGAGGGGTTTGCCCTGATGTCCTTGGCCAAAAATAGTGGCTTATTTTTGTCCTGCTAACACATGCCAGCTGGCTGCCACCCTCCATTCCTGACGCAGCTGCATTTCAGTTCTGCTGTTTATGTAAAGTTTGTGCAGTGTGATTTAGGGTCCTTTGGGATGAAATGTACTATGTAAATATAAACTTTTATTTCCAATGTCTTTCTGTAGCCATTAAGGGTCTAATTCATCCCACCATGCAGGGGTTTACACCCAGAGTTGGCCAAACAGATGCAGATCCCAGCATTGTTTGGCACCTAGTGGGTTCAGTCCCTGGAGGAAGCTTCCATGAGCAGCTTCTGGAAACCCCACAGCACTGCTCAGTGTCCCAGCACTCTGACCCAGCTTGGCCCAGGATTTGGAACATCCCTGTGTTTTGAAGACAAGGGTTTAGTTTGGCATTTTACTACATAAACTTGTTGTCTGCTAACAGATTGGGATCTGGATTTGGAGTTTTGCATATTCCTTCACATTAGGCTGTAGGATAGTTCGGATTCATCTGGTTAATTTACCAATACAGCTGAGCAAGTGATAAGGAATAGGGTGTGCAAGAGCCATCTAAGTGCTTCTCTTTCAAGGTCAGATATCCCCATCATTGGGAATAATGTGCAAATATATTGCTTTCACAAAGAAATGAGCCCTGCTGAGGAATTGGAAGAACTGTGAATCTGGTCCAGTTTGATTATATCTTGCCATCTATTGACAAGTATGGGCCTATCCCCTATATGCAACACATATCCATAATTCACACTGCACAATACAAAATGCAACATGTGCACCATAGCAAAGCAAATGATCTGCAAGATATAACTGCCTATTTAAATAGTGTCCTGAATATTTATCCATAAGAATTTCCATGTCACTTCAGCTGGAGGGAGAGTGGAAAAATGTGGGCAAAAAAAAAGGTAAAGGCAAAGTTTGCAAATCAAGGATGGAAAAGTCAAGGGTCTAGGATCACATACCTACAATACCCTCCCAGCAGTTTAGTCAGGGATGTTCAGCCTCTACAGACTGCAGCAGAAATAACATTGAACAACATGAGATTTCCCCTAGGTTTTAGAAGATACAAAACATGGAGCAGACTTCATGTGCCTTAAGAGCAGGTGAAGTTGAGATTTCACCTGTGCCCAGCCAGCACCAACTTCTGCCAACCCAGGCAGAGCCTGTGACAAGAAATCACATCCCCATGTTTGTGAGTTGATAAGCAGAATAGATTGCAGACTTCCAGCTACACCTCCTGCAGCTAATTCAACTCAGGTGAATATCTCTGCCTCCAAAAGCAGCAGTGTGGGGCAAACCTGAAGGTGGGTCTGTTTCCCCATAAGTCTCTCTCCTTTGCAATGAGTTCAGTTTTCTCATGTGCAATAGCAGCAGCACATACTGTCAGGCCTTCATGTGCACTTTGAATCGGCACTGCAGCCACCCAAGGAGCAGGGAAGGGGAGCTGCCTCAGACAGAGGCTGCTGAGGATCTCCTTGTCAAAACTCAAACACAAAAGAACACTTGTGGACATTTGTCCCAGGCAAGAAAAATTATGATCAGAAGGAACCTGCTATGCCTGCTACAAAATGCTTACAGTTGCTAATTAGAGCAGGAAGGTCTGCTCTGGCAGTCCTTGCTTCTGAGAACAGTCACCAACAAAGCTCCTTGTAAGCATTGGGATGCCAGTTTGAAGATGTCCAGATGCCTTTCTCAGACAGGCTTGTGGGACTTCACAGAGCAGGTGGGAATACTGTGCCAAGAATTAAAACCTGGAGCTGCTGAATTTACAGCAATCAGCAAGACTAACCTGGACATTGAAAAGGCAGAGTAAATATAATCCAGATCTCCAGGCCAGAGGTGCCATCCTCCTGCATTTATGGGATGATGCAGCCCAGTCCAGCAGAACCTGTCCGCCTCCTGGAGAATGAACTCACTTGTCTGAAGGCAGAGGAGACCATGCCCATCAAACCTGTATCAACCCCATTCCCAACTCCACTTGCTGTCAAGTCCCACCAAAGCCCATGCAATCACCTTTTGCAGTGTCCTTGAGCCTGACTGGATTCCCATTGGGCTCCTGCAGTTTGTGCTATTCTCAACCAGCAGCACACAGTGTCTCTTCTTCTGCCCTTGCAAATGCAGAGAAAGAGGAAAATTATTTGATTTCTTCAAATGTGCCCAGGACTATTTGAGGCTACCTGATCCCAGGGAAGAGGATGGAAGTGTTCTGTGCCCTTTCCCATTTTCCTCTTTATCTCCATGCCCATTACTGCCGCACCAAACTTAGAGCATATTAGCTAAAAAGGAATTGCACAGGAATTTGCAGAGGAGCTTAGGAGACTATTTTGGGTGCAAATGAGCTCAGAACCAGTGAGGAGCTGAGACTGGCTGCAGTGGTGATGCTCACAGACTTCCTGGGGTGCCTATGACCCCCATCCTGGTCCTTTGGGTCTAATCCAGCACTGTGAAATGTCAACCTGTCCTTAAAACAATTAAGTATTGCCAGAACTCTGTCATATCTAGAGAGAGATGAAAGCCTGTACTGTATAGTACCTGTGCCTTGCTGCCACAGAGGTTGCTGCTTCACTCATGGTGAGCACATTATCATCACTGAAACATGGGACTGGTGCCAACATGACACATTTTTACCAGAAGCGCACAAAAGGGAATTATCTCTTTTTAAAAATCCCTCTTCCTCTCCCAGGAGCTATCCCAGCTAATCTTTTCTCTCCAGGATTCCCTCTCCTCCTTACACTCACAATGTTTTTACTTTCTTTTTTCCCCTGTTTGGCAAAGAAAAGTTGTTAATCTTCATGGGAGATACAGGGCAGCAGAAGCTGTACCAGAGGCTGCCGAAGGGGCAGTGGTGTGTAGTTTGCTTCTCTGGTATCAGCTGGGTTTGGGATGAGTCAAGAAGATAAGTTAGGTAACAAACAAGTGGGAGAGCAAACAGACCAGTCAATAGCGTGGCAAGGGCGTGTCCGCTGCTGACTCAGAGACCTAATCAATGTCTTATCATTTCTCACGCCTCCCAGCTCCAGCATCAAACCACCAAGGGCTCTCATCAGGGGATTAATTCCTCCTTCTCATCTTCATCAGGAGTCTGCACTTGAGCCCTCTGCGTGGGAAAGACACACATCTTCTCCATGAGGCAGAAACACCCAGCCAATAATTACACATATCAGTTAATGGATGGACACGTATCCCAGCCAGGTGTACCTAGGTACAGAATGCAGATATGTTATCCCCAGTTGCAAGTACTATCAGGAGCCCAAGCAATTACTAGGTATATTTTATAAGGGAATAAAGAGATTGTAAGGGAAATGGAACCTCAAAGGAAGAAGTTTAGACATCCTGAGGACAACAAGCAGAGGTACTTAGGAGGATGCATATCATACTTAAACACAAGTCCTTCAGAGGCAGCTGAGTCCCATGTCACAGAATAAGATCATCCTTTGTTGTCATTCTATGAGAGCAATGAAGATTAACCTGAAGATTCACAGTGAAGCTGGAAGTCATGTTGTCAAAGGGCTTGTCCTGAGAAGAAAGACAGGATGAATGCTAGCCCAAGCATGTGAACCTTGTCGTCTGGAAGGGAGCCATACTGCAAGACTCTCCAGCACCAGGCTCAAGTAGGGCCCTCTTTGGCTCCTTGGTGGCACACATGGGCACCTCCTAAGGCTCTTTGTCTTGTCCTTGTCTTTTTCCTCACCTGCTCTCTATGGCCCTTCACTCTGGGCAGGGTTATGGTGGTTGCTAATTGCTGATGATTATTTCAGACAGACTTTTTAGCTCCCTCAATGTTTCTGACCCTGCCCCATCCTGGACACAGCTACAAATGATGTTCCTTCTTCACATCTTGCCCCAGCTTTTGTTCTATTTTCCCTCCCTCTCCCTCAGTCTCCAAAGGGCTTGGTGTATGTCTGTCATCTGCCTGGAGTGGGCTCCATGTGTATGCAATGGGCACAGGAGCTAATTAGTGACTGATGCAACAGGGTTTAAATTTAACCTCATGGTGCAGCCATGCCCTGAATATAAATAAGGCTTATGCTTTTGGATGAACATGTGGGGTCCTTTGAGAGTACTTCATTGGAGACCAGCCTGCTGCTCAGGCCAGGTGTGACCTCTGCAAAAAACCTCTGAAATACTCAGAAGACTTACTGTGTGCTACTCGCACACTGCTTTGCAAACTTCCCTCAGTGCTCAACTACTTGCAATAGCACACATGAATGAAAATGTGAAAAGTGAAAAATTCACTATGAGTCTTTAGAGAGGGAACTATAGGAAAATTTGGAGGAGTTGGTCAAGCTTTCAGATGGCATCCATTTCTGATCCCCCCAGCCCTGTTTATCAAAAGAAATTGAGTTTAAACAAAGGGAGTAAAATCAACAAAAATATTCTTCTAAAGTGAACTTATTAACAACAAATAAAATGAGAAAACAAATCAGAATAAAATAAGTGCATCAAGATGATCTCAATAATCCCAACACAAAACCAGTTAATCCTCATAAGCGTTAAGAAAGGCTCTTCAGGAAACAGCTGTCTCTTTGGTTACAAACACACTAGAGTCAATTTAGCATAGAAACTGGAGCTGCTTAAATAGTTTACTTTTGAGACATTACTATCTAATGTTCACATCACAGAGCCAGTTATAAAGCTCCCGTCTTAGATTTCCGTTCTCACATAGAGGGTAACCCTTTCCTCCCCTCTGCCGGCAGATTCCAACAGATGACAGATTTCAACAGAACAACCCTAATAAACAGAATTTTAACAGGTCTTATTAGCCAGAAACTATCTGGGGCAATGGAAAGGGCTCTAGGTTATTTTTTTAGCACAAAATAGTTTTTCTTTATGAGCCAACACTTAAATCTAAAATATTTTCTTCAGAGTACAAATTTTAGGGACGGATACATGTATGCACAAAGCAATGCCTTCATGGCATAGAGTGAAGCCTCAGAAAGTCCAGACATTTCCTAGACATCAAGCACAAACAGCAAACATCGATAAAGAAGCCACTTCCCAGAGGACTGGGCCTGGAGCTGCAGTCACGGACACAGCAGATGTCCTCTTGGCTCAATGCTTCTCCTGAACAGACCTTGTCCGGATGCTGGCCGGGAAACAAGGCAGAGACAACAAAACCAGCAGAGTTTTGACAATGTCTCTTTAAAACAACTGTGCTTGGGGGGACTGGAGAGCCATTGGCCTTAAAGGTGAGATATCCCAGAATGGTCCTTACGGTTTGTGAACTTTGCTCACTTGGCCTGGTGACATCTCACTCCACAGGCTGGAAGCAAGTCTGCTGCAAGGACTGATTTGGAGCTACCCCAGATTGGAATTCAGCAAGTGGCAGGTTTGGGAAAGGTCCCATTTACATCCACAGAATAAAAAGTATTTGGTGCCTTATAGAGCAGACACTGTACATCTGCAAACATTTCCATAAGCCTTCATTTCCCTCCCTCTCCCCTCTTTTGTAAATAAAAAAAATTAACATGCAAGATGTTTCCTGAAGATTTTGGCATAGTCTTATCTGGATAAAAGGTCTCTTGATGACTCTGTTGCCAACTTATAGAAATTTCAACACAAAACTATTCTATAAAAATAGCTGCTTGCCAGGGTTTGTTTGTTTTCTTCCCAACCACTGCTTGACATTCCCTCATCTGCAAACTCAAAAATAAACATGTACAATTTATTACTTCTGTCATCATTCTTCTCCTAAAGAAGGCAACCTACAGTCAGCATTCTATTTTGGAAATAAGCTAGAAGTCAAGCACTTTGTCTCTTGTACACTTTTAGACTAGCAAATCTTGCTAGTTTTTTCTTTGCTGACTTAGCCTCGGAGCAGTGCTGGGCATGCTGCCTGAGGCTTCCACAGCTGATCCCAAAACCTCCTGTACCCCACCAAGAGCAGTACTTGGAGCAGCCCTTTGTAGAAGGAGTGACCTTGGGGTTTCCAAGGGGCTGGGATCTTACTACCATCCCCCAAGGAGACTGGCCTGGCTGAAGGGTGAGGGACAGGGGGCAGGGGCTGAGCCCTGAGAGCTTTGCCCGAGGGGGATGCTTCCTATTCCTGTGCACAGCTCTGCTGATGGGCACTGAGCAGCAGTGAGGCAGTGTCACCCTGTGCCCCATTTTGAGGGAGAAGTGGAGAGAAGGGAGCTGTCATATTCCCCCCCTCCACAGCTGCCCTTCTTTCCCACATTTTGGAGAAGCAGTGATGATAGTACCACTGCGATGCTGTCATAGTACTACATAGTAATAAAAATATGTATTCTGTGTTCTGGAATCCTATGTTCTTGGCCTTGTCTGGCAGGGTAGAAGCCTTGTCTCTCATCCAGTCAGTTTGGAATTTGAGTGTGAACAATCCAGTGGGACTGGGAAGATCCACTTTTCTATCCTTCATCACAGATTCATTTTGTGACAAGGAAAAGATGTCCAGAGCTACAGAGAAGTGCCCAGTTGGCTCATCCTTTGAAAACCAGACCCTAAACCTTCTGTGCCTGAGCTCTTCATCTCCAGTTAGTGATAGAAGCACTTCCCTGTGTCCTGTTGAGAAATGTATTCAAAACTGAGGAGCACCTAGTGATGGGGCCAGATGCTCCCTGTAACCTGGGGATTACTGTCTGGTAGCATGTCTGATTGCTCTTGGTGGGTCAGGACCACCCACACTGGTGGAAACTGAGCCCCTGCTGCCACTCGGGCTTTGTGGGGGCATGGGGAGCCAAGGGCTTTGGCTGGGTGAAGCGAGGGGCTGGAGGTGAGCTTCGCCCAGGGCTTGTGGCAAGGGCAGCCCCAGCAAGAGGAAGCAGGCCCATGGCTTTGGAGGGAAAGAGAAGATTCGGACCCAGTCGCTTGGTATAAACATTAAAGGGATTTTGCATGCTTATATCTTTTTTCATCGGAGAAAAGTTATGCTGCTTTGGGTTGCCATGGTTCCTGGTTTCCCTGGTTACCTCTCAGTATGGAGTAGGGGATGAGAGATGAGGGGAGGGAAGGAGGAGCCAAAAAAGACAGGGGCCAATTACAAAGATCCTGAGCAAGGCAGATGACGTCAGCAGGCCTTTTTTCCCGGGAAAAAGAACAAAAAGACAGAATGGATTTCTCTTGGCAAGGACGGTGGCTGTGTTTTGTACCCCTTGATGTTTTATAATTCAAAAGGGAGAGAAGATTATACAACAAAATTAATCACCAGTGAAAACCTGCAGCCCAGTGTTTAATACTTCCTTGAACTTAGAAGCAAGAGGATCAGTGGTGAGAGAACCATGATGCAAAATAAGAAATCACAGCAATGGGAGCATCTGGGACCATGTGTAGGCAAGGCCAGGCTGATAGTAATGGCTTTTGAAATGGACCATTGCAGCCAGGCAGGAGAAGAGTGTTGATGCAACTCCAGCTCCAGAGAGCTTCAGCACAGCACTCCTGGCCAGCCCCATCCTGCAGAGCCTCATGCAGATCACGCCTTCCAAAAATCAACAGGACAATGTATGCAAGAAAGGCTTCCTTACACGGCCAAGTCCCCAGTCCTTAGTGGAAGCCCCATGTTGTTTTCAAGTAGTCAAGCTTTAAGGACTAAACCAAGCCTGTGTAAATCCTCTTTATACAACCACATGTTTCAGTGGTTGGACAAGAAATCCAATCTGATCTCAGTGGCAGGGTGCCAATAATCCTCTCACCTTTCTCTTAATATCCTGTGACTCAGTGATATATGTCAGGCCATTTAAACCCCGGCAGCAGAGTTCAGGTGCTATGCCAATTATGTTGAGTGGATGGGGAGATATGCTAGTTGAACAAGAAATAGGTCAGAGGAACGATTTAGCAAATAAATTATATTAATGAAAAGTTCTTTTGGGAGCTGTTGGGTTTATAGTTCTGCAGAGGAGAAGAGGGTCAGCAGGAGCAAAGAGAAAAATGGGAGGACCGGGCAGTAACCTCAGCAGAGCAATGAACGGGCAAGCAAGAAGATGGGAAATAGGATGAACTGAGCACACCTGGTCTTTGTGGCACAGACCCTGCTATAATGGCCCTGAACAGTCTCCACATGGCACAGAGGTGCTTGGGCTAGCTTGTGCTGGGGGCAAAACTGCTGCTCTAACTGAGCTTCTCTGCCCAGCTCAAAATAGGCAGCTTCTCCTCAAGGCCACTTAGCTGAGGTACCATGTCCAACCAGCACAGCAACATCAGCCTCCAGCCCTGGCAGTGGCTCACTCAGCACTGGGCATCTTCACACAGCATTCCATTCACCCCATAGAAATAGTTACACCCTGTCCAAAATCTGCTGATGTCAAGTCTTTCCAGTGCTGGGCTTTGAATCAAGTCTGAGTCTGGTGTCTAGATACAGAGTTAGCAAAACCAAAGTCATTGCCAGGAACACATAGAATCCTTAGGTTGCCTTCATTACCAGTTCACTTTGAAATGATTCCTAAGGACTACTTTGTTGTGTTCTGATTGATGGGGTTTGGAAGTGCAGGGGAGAGTTTATCTGCAGGCTCCTGTGGCTGCATGTGTTCTACCTGTAGATAAACCAATACAAAACACACCTTTCCAAAGGTAAAAATGGCAATCTATTGAATGTCCTACAGGGAGAGCAGGACATTACTGCATGTGGGGAAAAAATTACAAAAATGAGTAAATAAGGTACCTTTGGAGCTTTGTTTCTGCTCCTAATAACAGAGAGATAACTTCCCAGTTCTGTTGTCATCACTGCAAACGAAGGCATAGAGATTAGTGACATCTAATTTTAGGTGTTTTGAAATTAGATGACAGTTGCCAGTCAGAGGCATAGAGAGGAGGGCAGTCGGGACTGCGCACCTTGGAGCTGTGTTGGGCATCTCTTGTAGGATGGGATGGAGCCTCTCCTGGTGGTGCCTGTTTCTCTCCACCCTTGTTAGACAAAGCCCAGAAAATTGATTTTACTTATCTGACTGCTGAGTGCACCATGTCAGATGTACAAGGTCCACCTGTACTTGCTGTGATGGCTGTTGACAAAGTGGCGTCCCCTGTCCCCAGAACTCCTGCTGATTGTGCCCAGGCCTGAAACTCCTCTTGGCAGCTAAGGACAAAACTGATGCTGGCAAGAGATGGGCAGGGGAAGGGACACGTCCCTGCAGAGAAGATATTTTGAATTTCTGGTTTCTCATTCCCCTCTGCCATACAGCATTCAGTCCAAAAAGTTTATTGCATATTGTTGGTGAATTTAATTTAGGGCTGATGCTGAGCAAACCACAGAAACAGGGCCTTTATCAGAGCACTTATTTTTGTAGTGAGATTTGAAGAAGCAGTTTGAAAAATAATCTCCAGCATTCATGAGATGTTATAAATTGGTTCTTTTATGTATTAGAGACAGGGCAATAAATGCCAAAGGGGATTTATTGGTTATTGCTGCTCTGATAAAAGGGTCATTAAGAGTTGTAAAAGTCTAAACGATAATGGGGAGATGTTGTAAATGCTGTAAGTGAATAGAATGAAAGAACATGATATACCCGTCAGCTGAGGTCACTTCCTAATAGTTTATAACCCTCTTCTAAACACTGAAGAAAAATCTGGATTTGTCCAGCCAGGCAACTGAAAATTCCCATCAGTCACCCCAAGTTGGGCTTCTGGAGCTTCGTGAGTGGCACCTGACTGACAAGCATGCTGAAAAAGCCCAAGCTTGCAGAGTAAGTCTCTATACCATGTGGGGACTGGTCTCTGAAAGGGCACGTATGGGGCATGGGGCTGTGTCACATGTGGTACAGCACCAGGGGCTGTTCTGAGCAAGAACAGACCCACATGCCCCAAATCTGCAGCTGTGATGGAGACAAGCCCCATCCTCCTCTTAAATGCAAAGGGAGTGTTTCAAAATACCCCAGCAGGGCTGCCAATGACTTAGCAACACTATTTGCTTTATCTGCCCAGCAGTCTAACCAATGACTCCCATCAAAATTTAAATGTGACATTCATTTTAAAATGAACACCATCAATTCCCACAGCTTATTATTAGCAGAGCTGCTGAAAGCATCTGTTATTAAGGTCTTCAGCATGTCCCATTAGGAGCCTTGTTTTCTGTTGTTTATGATTTTGTCAAACTTCAACTGAAATTTTTCATTCTGAATCTCTGTCTCCTGCTGAATTACTGTGGAACATTTCAGGCAGAACAGTGCAGCTGTGAGGCTAAAGGAAAAGACATCGTTCTGTCTGTGTTAAAATCAGACACTGGTGACTTTTTCTTTGAGGAAGGCTAATTTCTCTGTACTCAAGTCTGCCATGACAGCATGATTTCTTTTCAGCGATCTGGTTTTTTGCAATTTCATGGGTAAATTAGGGAAATCTGGTAAATTATGTTCCTTGGCAGTTAAAAAAAGAAACATAACTAGTCAAGATGCAGTACATGACATCAGATTTCCTGGGTGTGCTCCAGCCCAATGTGGCCATGACCTTACCTGTAGTTACAGGTGAGAATGTCAGTCCAGCAAGGGCTAGATGTCAGATCTAAGGGGAGATTTTAGGTCCCTAATAGGAGCTGTGAATGTAGCCATATAGAAGAAGTTGCCCAATATGAATGCAGACCCATGAGAAATGTAGTGACTGATTTAAAGAGTATAGGTGGGATAAATTCTGGGAAGAGGCAGAGGAGGTTTGTATCAGGGCAAGAAATTGTGGATGGAGATGGAGATGGAGATGGAGACGATGGAGTGTCTGTGCAAGAGACTTTGAACTTGCTGGTGGGTTGGGTGGGCTTCTCTGCAGTAGCACCCGAGGGAACTGCCCTTCCTTTTGTTTGTCCTTCCCACTCCCTTGTGTGGGTAAACCCCCCCCCCACCCCTCAGGAGTGTTATTGCAATTGTCATGTCAAACATCTGCAGATGGGAAATGCTGGGGATTCTGCACATCTTCTGTTTTGCTGAGCTACTCCAGAAATACAATCATACTAAAAATCCTGAGTAAGAATGAGTAGCTGTTTCCAAAGCAGGGTTTGAAGAACATACAGTAACGAAGGGCTGGGCACACTCAGCACAGAGTAAACAAACTGCTCATCCTGAGCACCAGGGCAGGAGAAACACCAGTGGGGGATCATGTGGCCAGAGATAAATGTATCATAAATCCTTTGCCACCAGGAAACAAATGTCAGTTGAGTAAGCATCCTAATTCTGGCATTTCTTAAATTTTCAGTGTTTGTCTTTGCAACCTAATCATGCTTTTGGCTTCTGTGATACATTTGATATCACGGCACACTGCATATTGAGACACTGCAGACTGTCTCTGACCTAGTAAGTGAGGCATGTCAGATTTATTCCTGTAACAAGGCTTGAGCAGGCACACTGCAGACCTGTTCTCTGCAGCAGATGAGCTAAGGAGCTTGGCATTTCACCTGGCCTTAATTCCCCCAGACTAGGCGCAGACCAGTGGAGGCTCCTTGTGACACCTGATGGAATGCAGAAACTCTATAGAGCCTGGCTTGGTTAGCAACTGATATGCTCTGGGAGGTACTGTAAGTACCTTGAAATATTGATTTCACACACATAAACTAATCTGGAGAGGATTAAAAGATTGGTTGGTGTTTGAGCAAACAGGAAGGATGGTTTTTTTCCTAGGGGGATCTATGAGTCATCTTTTATTTGACAAGTCAGACAACTTTCAGATATTAAAACACATCTTGAAAATACTTCTAAACCCTTGACTTATTTTAATCCAAAGAGCACTGTTGTTGATTATACCTGGTTTTAAAAGCTTTTCATGTTTTGGTCAGGAGCAAGTACAATGATGCATTTTACAGTTTTACTACAAAATATATGGAATAATTTCTGACTGTCACATGAAATGAGAAATTACTCTTTGAATTATTTACAGAATACTCACAAATAAGGAATTTATGTAGAGAAAATAGGGACAACTGTGCATACACAATAGGGAAGAGGTTTGTCAATAAAATAGTATGAGCAACTATAAATTGTAAACGACTGTAAACAACACTTTGAAAACAAGTAACAGCATCAGAAGTTTCTCAGACAAACATCTTCAAGCAATTGACTAATTATGACATTAGTCACAAAAAACCAGACCAGTCCCAGCCCAGCAAATTATCAGCATCCTCAGAGGGGATAACCTCATTTTCAGGGCACCACTGGGAACAGACAGACAAGTTGGTTCTGTTTTACATTTATTTTTTTTTCTTGTTGTTATAAATGCTATGCATTTGTTTTGGTTTTCAGTGCCTATGGTTAAGCTACTTACAAGCTTAACCAGAAGCATGACCGTAACTTCATCCAAGGAAATGATTGTGGATTGATTTACAAGATATTTATTTACATTTGCGTAACTAAGTGGAGGATTCTCTCCCAACCTGTATGTTCTCACCTGGCATTCTTCCTGTTTGCTTGTTTTTAATTACTTCTAATATGCATACTAATGCTCTTAGTAACTTGGCTCATGAAATCTACATCTACAGTGGGCTTTTAATTTACAGCTTGAATGGTATTGTTTAAATTGTCTTCTTTCCAATAACAAAGCAGCTACTGATGCTTCAGATGTGATCAGAGGATTTAAACATTCCCTTGGTGTGCAATGGGATGCTCGTGACTATACCAGTACCTTTCCTGGAGTGAGGCTGGAACACACACAGGACAGCCCTGCACTTGTACTGGTCAGTACTTCATCCACTGACAAGCCCCAAGCATCCTTCTGCCCAAAGGAACCTTGTTCCAAGCCCAGTTCTCTTCATCAGTTCTGCTTCCTGACTCCTGTATCCTTTTCCACATCTAAAACAATCTCACAACCTTCACTTCGACCCCAAACACTGACTGTGGTTGCTGTTTCTTCGTTTACTCACAGTCCGGGTTTCACAACTTAGAGCACAGCAGGAGCCTCCCATGCACTAACAAACCTCACATCCGGGGATGGGCTTAGAAATCATGAGTGTAAGATGATGGGGGTACATTTGCTTTCGTGGTTTCAAGTCTTTCCAAGTTTCTATCTAATCATGAAGGTTGAGAATTCGCTTGCATTTTTTTTTAAACAAATGGCAAGTCAGAAATACAACTGAGATTATTCACCAGGCACGTGACTTCTGGAATGTGAGTTAAAAGCAAAACATAAAATGAATACAATGCTTTAGAGGTCAAGAAAAGCAGAACTACTGCAAAGAATAATTTGTGGATTACTTTTATTGTGTTACACAATAAATAATTAAACTCTGAGGTCACGTAGCAAATAATTATTGTGACAGATAATCTACACTGTAAAAAGTTCTAGGTTTGGTCCAGATTTTTAAACATAAACCAGTTTTCTGAGAAGCAATGTTTTATGTACATGCACTGTAAAAGCTCTTTAACTCTGCTGTACTATGAGGAGTAAATAAAAATTGAACTCTGTATTTACATACACTAAATGTGCACAGGGATGTATTTTGAGAGTTAATAACGCATGAAGGGTGCTCAGGGTAAAGGTGGAAGCTTGGCCTTTGGTTGCTGAAAACTTCTGAGATGCAAAGGGAGTCGTGGATTTAACTGTTACCTTTCCTGAGAGCTTTTTCTGGGGTTTTTTGGTTTGTTATTTGAAAACTAAAAAAAATTTTGAAAGTTTTATAGAAAACAATATGAGAGAAAGGTTTCAAATGGAACAAATACCAGCTTAAAGAAAAATTATACTACAATTTTACAAATTTATATTTATTTACATTCCATATTAAATAAAAATATATTGTAATAAAATGTAATAAATCTCTTTAAAATAAACTACTTGGAAGGTGTTCATAGAAGCTTTGTGAACTTCATCAATAATATACCAAACAATCCACATTGTATAATCTCCTTTGTCCCCTACGTTTTCCGTATGTATCCCTGACTGTCAATCTGTGCTTCTTGGTGTTAAGTCTTTTTCTCTCTTTCTAAGCCCCACGGTTGTGCTTCTGGGGCCCAACACATGGGGTTCCTCACACCTTTCCCAGCCAGCTCTCTCAGAATGGGGTGAATGGCCCCCAGGAAACTCCTCCCTCTCTCCATTTGCTCAGCTGGAGCCAGGATGAAGAGCTGCAGCAGCACAGAGGCACCCAGCTCAAGACAGGCGAGAGGAATCCCACCCCTCTTCCCAGTAACTCTCATTTCCTGGTTTTCCCAGGATTAAACAGTACTGAACTGTTTGGCCCCAGAGGAAAAAGGAGGAAACAGAACAACAAAGGAGAAATCAGATTCCTACGGGAGCTGAAGATGAAAAGCATTTAAGCAGAGCTCTAAAAGGGAGGCAGAAATACTCACTTGTGTCTCTCTTCAAGTGACACACATCGATAAAGCAGTGTAAAAGCAAAGGGATCTGCTGACCTTCAGAGCAGACCTTTCATGGGAAACACATTTTGTGATTTGGATCAGGTATGTCAGGAGTCATTAAATCAACAAATTACAAAACTGAAGGCTGGTGCTATTGGGAACCAGAAGGGAGCACAAGAACAGATGAATTCTGTACTGATCAATTTAATAAAAAATAAGCGGCAGTTTGAGGACTGACAAGCAATCAAACAAGATCAAAGTTCTCCTACAATGGCTGGCATCAGATGGGGCATGGTGTTTGCTAGGTGAGAAAGGCTGCCCTGCCCTTCTCCACCATTAACCTGTTTGTGGACAAAGATATTAATTCAAGGTCCCAAATGACTTCAGTATTTCAGGCTCTTAGCCTGACCCTCAACTCCTGTTGAAGCTTTGTTTATCAGTGCTAACAACCTATTTCGCAAGGCAAGCCTTTATTTTGGCTGACATACTGTGTTCCCAAAGGCTGATGTAACATGGATCACAAATGTCTGGTGACAAATCTCTTCCATCCTCTGTAATTTCCATGTGAAATCAACTTGCATGTATCCCAGATTATATACAGCCAAGCAAGGAGACGGTGTCTTGGCACAAGCACGTTTGAATCCCCCAGGTGCAAGGAAGGAGAAACAAAGATTCATTACAGTAATAAAGTTACAGCCTTCTAGGGATGAGGTCAAATGAGAGCAGCAGACCACTGGCTAACAGGAGAGCAGATCTTATGTATTTGAGAGCTATCAATAAGCCTTCTGACATGTGTCTGTGGAGCAGGGTCCATTGAGGGAAAACGTCTACCTCATCACTGAACAATTCACAGGGCAAGAAATGTTCATTGGACAGTACAAGCAGGATGTTTTTTTATGTCTAAATTTGCTTTCTTGGCTTATTTACCTTTGAATCTGGTCAGCAAGTAATGAGTTCTGTCAATCTGTATGTTTAGTCCAATGGAAAAATGCTGTATTGTTGTCGCACTCAGCAATTTTGTTATTACTGAGAATCCTTTCTTTGTAATGGTGTAAATTCAGTGTTTAGGGTCGGAACTGTTCACTGGAATCAAGTCTGGAAACTGCAAGGGTGCATGCCAGAACGCTGCCCACTTCTTTAGAATCAATGAAAATGTGCAGTCTCCTTAATACACTACCACATATTAGTACGGTTTTTATAGACTAAAAGCCGCTGCTGAAAATGACAAAACAAGCTGAAAAGTACAACTAATATCTAGGTTGCAACATGTTGCCAGAATGTTCCTGAAAAACAGGAGCCTCCTGGGAGCAGTGTAGGTGGCAGTCACTCACTCTGGAGCCCCAATGTTTATACCAAATCACATTTCCCTGCCACTGCGCATGCCAGAGCCTGCCTTAATTTAGACTCTGCCCTGATAAGACCCTGAACTCTCTCCACTGCTCCCTATTGCAGGCACAAGTGGCAGCCAGAATCTCCCAGGACTGGTCTCAAAAGCCTCTTGCCCCTCCACTCAGTTCAGCAGAATTTCATGACATATACATTGACTTGGATTTAATTTGGTACTTCTCCAAATGCCAACTGCAAAAACAGGGCTGAGGAGGAGGAGGGAAGAAAACTCCACAAGCAAGTGAAATGCCTGCAGGCTGATAGTTCCATTAACCTTTCCAGGGAAAGTCAGGCACACTTGTTCTCTAGCAGTCTCTCAGTTTTCTTCCCATTTATATACATACTCTTTGCCTAGGTCATAAAGTGTCTAAATGAAAATTTATTGCAGGGACTGGCTATTGATTTGCAATCCTGCACATCTGGAGGACATGACCCTAAAAGAATGTCCATTCTTTGAACTAATGAAAATTTAAACCCCAGCATAAAAAAAATTGTTTCAGGATAAAATTAACTGACATTTTGAATGCACACCATCGATGCTTGGGTTTATTTTATGGTTAAATCCTGTTTAGAAAACTCACCAGAGAAATTTCAGTGATATTTGTGGGGCTGATTGAATTCAGTGAAGCCACACTGGAGCCTTAGAGCAATTAATTACACCCTCCTGAGTATATTGCACAGAATGGTCACATGATTGCTGCTTCTCAGAGCCCCTGATGTCAACAGGATGGATACTATAGTACTCTCTCCTAAGATCCAGAATTTTTTCTGTGAATGAAACAAGCTAGTCCATGACCAAGCAATTCAAGTAAACTCCCTCTCTGGGAGGGAATCCAGGTTTTTCCCTCTGTCACTTTGTGTTTCATTCACTCAGATCTCTGCCAAAACCATGGAGTTCAAGGACAAAGCGTAAATTTCCTGTCAATTCCTGTCCAAGTTGTTGCTGTTGACATCCTGACTCACTGAAGAAGAAGATATTATCTACCTCTGTCAACAAACATCATTCTTCTTGCAGTTCCTAGGGCAGGACCAACCTCTTCACCTGTAAGGTCAGAGTTACATAAAGTTGGGAAGGATATTTAACAAATGACTCCAACATGATGTACACAGGAAAAAAATAGGGCAGCCAGCTAAGGCCAACCACAAAGCCTGGTTTCCCTAGATTCTCCCATCACAAAAACCATATAAACATTTGGCACTTCCCGTGCACCAACATGTTGATTCTTTGCTCATCTGAACAGTACATAAATTAATTTCCCCATAAGATTCCTAATGATAGATCTTGTATCCACCTACCATTCAGGTTGTCTGTTTTATATGTGCAGATTGTGCTTGCATTAACTCCAAACAACACAGACTTACAAGGAAGCAAAGAATCTGCTTTTGTTTTGAGATTCATAGAATACTCTGGGGTGGAATGGACTTAAGAGTCCAACTCCTGAGTAAAATGACCCATCAGGGGGGATTGAAAAATAAAATAAACCTTGGTTTTATTATACCACGCTCTGACCAACTGAGCCAGCGGCAGAAAGATGACTGTATTCAGATCAAATGCCAAATTTTGCTTGAGCAAAGCCATCACTTTCCTTCCCTCCCTCCACCTGCCAGTGCATATTTCTTCTTGTGTAAGTACTGCAATAAGGTATTACAGTAATAGTCACTGTAACAGTGGTGATGATATCACTAATAATAATCATCTTGAACTAATATAGAGCCTTTCTTCTGGGGATCACACTGTGCTTTAAAATCATCAATGCTGGCTCCCCTGGCACTTCCATTTGATAGCCAGCTCCTCTCTCAGGGCATTGCTCCTTTTGTGGATTGCTCTCCATCTAAGCAGTAAGGTTTCATCCAGAGCTGAATGAGCCGACAAGCTAGAGGGGGTACCAGAAATGGTACAATGACACCTGCTAAGAGCTGAGCACAAATTTGCTGCTTTCTGCACCCAAGGTTTGACCAACTTGATGCACAACAGATGGTGGGACAGCTCAAGAAGAAATGGGCAACTGCAAAAATGAGCCCAAGGCGAGTGGCATAAAGAGAAGGAGGGGGATACTTCTGATGGAGGAGGAACAAAAGGGTCAAATCATGGTTTATATGCTTAGATTTTTTACCGCAACTGATAAAAATGCATCTGTCAAGAAGAGGAAGAGTCAGTCTGCAAACAAGCTAGTGATAATCCAGTAACACTGTGAGATTTGACAAGTGGAGTAAATCATTCCACTTCTTCAGACAACTCAGTTTTATCACTGGATCTATCTCTCATCTTCATTAATTACCATTGAAATTGCAGGCAGTAATCCATTTACCATAGAACAAGCAGGAAATAGAGTATTCAAAGTATGATGAATCAGTGCTTTAACTAGTCCAAACATGACAGGCAATGCTTGCTGCCATCACTGGTGATTCCCCAAGAAAAGCATTTATGTAACTGTACAGTTATACATAATTATACAGTGATGGGCATCCTGCTTACACACTTGGTCTATTTGTTCTCTGCATTCTTCACAGTGCCCCATGTCTCATAAAAGCAGTTACACAGACTGATATAGGTGACAGTAAAACTAATCATTTCAAATGGGACTGTTCAACTCAGACAACTCCAACTGATGGAGAGCATCAGTTCTGGAAATGAAGTCAAAGCCTGGCAATGCTGGCTGGGATTAAAGAAAAGCTCAGGAAACAGAACTGCCCTTCCTACAGAAATCGCACTTCTCTGTAACAAACTGCCTGGCTTATGTTTTCTCCTTGGAAAATTACAGCTGGGATTATCAGAGCTGCTTCAGAGTCAAGAATCTGCATCCCAGATGGAAGTTGCACCCTACTGCCAAGTATAGTCCCATTCACTTATTTTCCTGTTGTCTAGGAAATCCTAGCAGACAAGCAGTAGCTTGGTAATAGCTAATCTGCCTGGTCGGAGTGAGTTTTGCTTGTGTTAGAGTCTGTTTCTACTCACTCCAGTGAAAAGCAGCACCAGCTGCAGAGGGCTGCTTCAGTCCAAGATGTTTTAATAACACTAGATGCAGCTTTTGAGAAGGGATCTAGTGTCTGCTTAGTGTTTGGGCTATGACTTGTATTACTGATTTATAATCTTCAAGTATCAGGTCAAATTGCTTCCTGCTTGAAGTTCCTGCTTGAAGTGATATTGTCCTTTCTTCTGCCAGCTGTAACATGGTTAGACAAGAATGTGGGGCTAAGGGTGCTGGTTGCTATGTTGGGATGGAAGATGTGCCCGACTCGTGTATTTAGCAAGACATTAAGACACATGAAAGATCACATTGCTCCACTTCTCTGAAAAATATTTAAATTAAAAAGGCCAGTACAATATTCCAAGAGCAATTTCCTAGATGTAATCAGTCATTCCTGTTGATGTCAGTGCCAGGGATGGGGTTTCAGTGACTCCAGTCATGCCAGGCCTGCCCTTCAGGGACAACACAGTGCCTGAAAAGAGATCTGAATCCTAGCACTTGTTTTGCACCAGCTGAAGTGTTTGCTAAGCCCTCATCATCAGCACCTGTGTGATGACACCAACTCTCTGTCATCGCTCAAGGTGTCTTACTGGGGATGCCACTGGAAGCTTGGGAATGCATTGCTCCTGGTCAAGCAGCTGTTAAGTGGTGAGGATGCTGCAAGGGGACACAAGGGATAAGGCTGCCTTTCCATGTTGGCAGGGCAGGCTGTGTGGGGATCAGCCCCTTCAGCCTCAGAAATGCAGCCCAGGCAGCTGGGCTCCAGAGACAAAAGAGCCTCCAGACTGAAATCTTCAGGGGATGTTTAAAAAACCAAATGGTATCAAACCCAGGAAGAGGGAGAAAGGGGAAATACAGCTTTGACCAATCATGGAGAAAACAGGCATAGCTCTGACCCAGCAGAAGTGACAGTGAAATCAAAGATGTGGGCTGCAAGGGTTGTCGTCATTAGCAATAAAAAAAAAACCAAACTGCAGTTTAGTAAGAGCTGACCAATATACTAGGTGGCAAAGTGTGAGTCAAGGGAAGTGCAGAGCTGTGAGTCATCCACCTCAAAGGGCTTTATCCTTGGATAAAAGTCAAAGAGACAGCTCAGGGAGAAAAAAGGAGTGTAGGAAAGGACAGAGACAAGAGCAGAGCAGTGGGCCTCCTCACAGAGCAGAGGCCACAAGGAGGGCAAGGTGGCTATCGGCCAGTTATGCTCCCTTACTGTTATTTCTGGCCAGGTACACAATACTGCATGTTTCACAAATACAAGGGTCAACCTCCTGCTCTGGGGACCTTCACCTGCAGCACAAACAAGAACTACAGCAAAGGCAGAAAGAGGGAAGTGGTACAGAAAGCAAGTCACATCACTAAGAGTGTGTGTGTGTGTGTGTGTTTAAATGAACAAACAAATATCAAGATTTTTCTCCTGCAGTCCACTTACCAGAACTTTATTACTGATACAGCGCTCTGCAGGCACTTGGGCTGAAGTAGCAATATACAGCAATTAGTCAGCTGACGTGGCTTGGTCTTACAAAGATGAAAAGCAAGAAACTAACAGAGAAAATTACAGGTCACATAAAGGCAACTGTGATAAGGATCAATGCCATTTAAGAGGGTGAAAACACAAGGAAGGAATTCTTTCAGGTGGCATGGAGAGAGCAAAAAAAAGGGATGGAGAAGATGATGAGATGGTTAGAAGGACATAGAAGAGAAAGCATACAGGATGAGTGGCTGTAGAGCATCACACATGCCTAAACATAGGGTAACATGAGTTAGTTCCAGATTACAGGGAAACACAAGGAGTGACAGGAAGGAGCAAAGAAAATGAATATGCAGGATCTCATGCTGCTTCAAGGACAGTAAATACAAGAGGCAGGGTAGAAAGAACAGGAAGATGGTCACAGCAATCACATCTGTAGTGTCTTCTGTCTGTGGAGGAGTGCTCTTTAAAGAAATTCCAAAGGCCTCAGGAGAAAGCAAAACATAGATTTACCACCAGAGGACTGAAGCTAAGAGAGAACAGAGGCAAAGCACATTTCCATACCTCCAACTCAGTTTCAGAGAGTGAATCTAAATCAGCTCCCTTGATTTAATGTGTATTTCCATGTTTTACAATAAAGCAGATGACAATAGAACCTGGCTCACTTACATCCTAGGCAAGGAGCAGAAGCAATCAAAACCACTGGAAACTGTGCTGAAATAAAGATAGGAAAAGAATTAAATAGGTGGGAAAAAATCCCAAAGGTTCTATATATTTTGTGTAACTTAATTTTCTTAGGACTTCCTAGGTCCACTTTTAAGTAATGCTTCCATTTTATCATTATCCCTCAATATCCCCCCACTTATTTTCCTTGCAGTCCCCGTATCAGGTGGAGAGCACACCTTTCCAACTAAAAGCAAAATTTTGGTCCCACAAACAGCTTTGTAGGCACCACTTTTTTACACTTTGGTAGAAAATATACAGCTTTGGGGAGGGAAGAATCTGAAATAATTAAAATAAGTGAAAATTCTCGATATTGACAATCCAGAACCGTAAGTTAGAAGCCTGAAAATTAACCCTACAAAAGGCTGGAATTGGGAGAATGGGTGAAATATCCACAGTCATTACCTGATTATTGAAACATTACAAATATTTTTAGGCATGGGATCTTTAACACACAAAAATATAACTTGTTTACAAAATAAACAACTACATATTTTTTTAAATTTTGTGTAATGACAAACATGCCGAGTATTAATGCATTATACTAAGGTATATCTGTGTCTGTCTCCTGATAATAATCTCTAAAGGAGAGAAAGAATGATTGTTAAACTGGAAAGCATCACTACCACAAACTTGTAAATAAAAGGGAAAGTTATGTCTGCAGGGCTTAGAAATAATATGTAAACAGAGAACAAATGCCACCATGCAGATATATGATGCATGTTTGTACAGAGAAATCTTGGAAAAAGAACACAACATCCCTGTATTTATTCATTGTAACGTATTACAGCACAATGTCTAAGGCACATAATAAGCTGTCAAATGAAATAACTTTCATATAATATTACTTAAAGAAAGCATTTTGGAAGATTGAAATGCAACAGTAATAGCATTTTCAACATTACCTTAACAATCATTTCAGCATATTCATTCTGGGAGAAAGAAACTTGCATGAAAAATGATTTTTGGCTCTCTCACCTTCAAATGTGCAATTTTTTTCCTTAGGAAAAAATGAAAATTGAGTGAGCAGGCTGGATTTTTCACTTCTCTATTAACTGTACAGTTATGCATGTAAATAACTTGATGTGCATTTATAATTTTACTGAAATCAAGGTGTGGGATGATCCACATACTGGAGCATCAGTAGAAAACTGAAGCTGCACAATAAATGCAACAAGGTACACTATAAAACAGCAGGTACAAAGAACGCTTAAGAAAAAACATCTAGAGCACAACTGAGCAATTGTTTATTTTATGTCTGTCCATGTACCAATGGTCTGAGCACAAAGATTTAAAACAATTATTGTTCTTTTCATTGCAATGATTATTGTTACTTGCTCCAGTAACTTAAAAAATCCTAAACTAACAAACAAATCAAACAGACAAAAAAACCCAGAGCAAACCCAATGCATTAGAAATGCAATGGATAATTTGGAGATCATTAAAAACATAAGCAACTCCTTTCACTATCCAATAAATCAACAATTGCAGAAGCATTTTAGATTTTATTAAAAAATCCAGGAAACTTATAAATCTCATTTTACACTCCAACAGGACACACATATTGGTTTAGTTTTCCCTTGCAGCTGCCAGACAGGTAATCAGTTTTCCAGCAGCTGATCGGCCGTTGGTCTGACTGCAGGTCAGGAGAGATGCAGCCTCCAAGGGGCAATTCCCATAAACCTCCTCCATGGAACAGTAACCCGTTCTGTTACTACAGAATCCATTAGGCTTGAAAAGGCCTCTGAGATCATCGAGACCAATCTCTGACCGAACACCACCGTGTCAACCAGGCCCTGGCACGAAATGCTACGGCCAGTCTTTCCTCAAAACACCTTCGGGGACAGTGACTCCACCAACTCCCTGGGCAGCCCGTTCTAACGTCTAACCATCCTTCCCGTGAAAAAATTCCTCCTGATGTCCAACCTAAGCCTTCCCTGGCATAGCTTGAGGCCATGTCCTCTCATCTTGTCTCTGGCTGCCTGGGGAAAGAGACCGACCCTCCCCTGGCTACAACCTCCTTTCAGGTAATCGTAGAGAGGGGTAAGGTCATCCCTGAGCCTCCTCTTGCCCCAGCTAATTTGGGGCCCCGCGGCCGCTCTGAAGGCGCGCAGTCCCTCAGCAGCGGGGCGGGCAGGCGGGAGCGGCACGGAGCGGCCGCGCTGCCCGGGGNAGGCAGTTGGGGCCCGGCCGCTGGCTCAGGCCGGCGCTGTGGCCGCCCCTCGCGGTGTGTGCCAGGGCCGTGCCGGGACCGCCGCGTCTCGGACGGAGGTGAAACACTGGGCTGCAGGACACAGGCGGCCTCCCGGGCCCGGCCCGCCCCGGCGGCCCCTCGGGCCCCATTGCAGCCCAAGGCAGCCCGTCCTTTGCAGCCCCAAGCGAGAGGCCGGGCCGGTCTCTCAGGGACATGGGGTCTCTTCCCTCGCCTGGCATTGTCTCTGGGCAGAGCGCTCGGGGCATCATCTGTGGGCTCCGTGGATGCCTCCGTGAGTGTGCTTTCTCTTTGGCATCCTTCCGTGTCTTTTAGTCAGTCTTCTCTCTCGTTTCGTTAAGTGTTAGAGAGCATCCAAAGGAGGGCTATGAAGATGGTGAAGGGCCTTGAGGGGAAGCTATATGAGGAGCGGCTGTAGTCACTTGGTATGTTCAGCTTGGAGAAGACTGACGGAGACCTCATCGGAGTCTGCAGCTTGGTCAGGAGGGGAAGAGGAGAGTCAGGCACTGATCTCTTCTCTGTGGTGACCAGTGACAGGACCCAAGGGAATGGACTGAAGCTGAGTATGGGGAGGTTTAGGTTGGTATTAGGAAGAGGTTCTTTACCCAGAGGGTGGTTGGGTACTGGAACAGGCTGCCCAGGGAAAGTGGGCGCAGCACAAAGCCTGACAGAGCTCAAGAAGCGCTTTCACAGCACTCTCAGGCACATGGTGTGATTATTGAGGGGTCCTGTGCAGGGCCAGGAACTGGACTTGGATCACCTTTGTGGGTCCCTTCCAACTCAGGGCATTCTGTGATTCTGTTTCACTTCTAGCATCCACACAGGCATTTTTTCTCCATGTCTTTTCAGGGCAAACCTCCTTTATACAGGATAGGAGATGGCATTTAGTTTTCTTGGAGAAATCAGCAGAAACAAGACTGTTAATGGGCACCCAGAAAAATGCAGGAGCAAAACAAGCATATCAGATCTGTCCCGTGGCATATTCCAGCCTGCCAGCTGTTCTCAGCAGGGGTGCTTTCTGAGTTGCACATGGTTTCTATGTGTTTAGTAGTCTCCAGTTGTTTGTCCTCCACAGCTGTGTCTGTCTTCTCATGAATCTGTGCAAACTCTTGGTTTACAGAACTTTCTTTGGGTAGGAGTGTTCCACATGAAGGTGATGTGCAATGAGCTGGTTCTTTTCAGCCTGAGTCACTAGGTTTGGTTGAGAACTTCTTGTATTAGAAAAGAGGGTGAATCACTGCTCTCTATTCAATGTGACTGTGCACCTTACTAACTAGTAGACATCTGACAAGTTTCTGTTGGTCATCCTCTTTTCTAGACTGAGGCATCTTCAATTTGCTTCCTAGTTCCTTTTATGGGAGCCGTTGCACAACTTATATCACCCTCATGGCCCTTCTCTGCATGTTTCCCAGCTCTGTCTTATCCTTTAGATGAGAAAACGAGAATTATAGATGGTGCTCAATTAGTAGGTGAAAAATAGATGAGTATAGTGGCACAAAGTAGGAATGAATTATGTTTTTCTGAAATAGAAACACAAAAATAAGTGAGATGCGTGTTTTCTGAACAAGAACTTGTTTGAACTGGGGACTTACAGGGAACTGAAAAGCAGAGATGAAAAATTTTTTGCTGGATAGAGGGTTACCAGAAGCTGTGTCGGTTCAAAATTTAGGTAATTTTTAGTTGTTACCTTGTTAGACTTTCGTTTCACTCTGTTTAAAGGATTCAGTGAAGTGAAAGCAACATTTTTCTTGTTTGTGGTAGCACACTCACATCTTTTTGTGTTACTGCTTTGGAGGGGAATATGTTGAGTAGCCTTCAAAACTGAGGTAAAGATCATTTGCTGATTGAGATGTTGTTTCAGAAGTAGAATTTAAAATGGTTACTTCTTTGGGAGCTTTCTATTTCTGCTGTTAATGCTGTACTTTATAAGTTTGTTCCACTTCTGCTATGGTTCACTGCTCTGCCAGAGAAGCAAAGGCCTTTTCCTCCAGTGTTCTCAATGCTGTTGCTTTGGTCATAACTAGAATGACAGGGACCAGGGACACTCAGTTGTCCTTCCAAGCACGTATCTGCTCCACTCTGGTGATCTAGGGTTTTCTCCTGCCGTGTTTAATTTTGCATGGTACAAATGATTTTTAATTGCAGTGCACTTAGTTTTTGCATTGCTGATAAACTCCTCATATACATGTCATGAGGAGATGCTGGTATACTGGTATATATAATCATTTTGGATTGACATAATGATAAATGTGATACTGACCACCTTAAACCTTGTGTTGGTTAGAACCTTTGCAGTTTTTGTCTTGTTTAAGAAAGTAGATGTTTTCTGTTCATTCCATGAAAAATGTCTGATTTACAATGATTTACAAATTGCTCTGTTAACACACAGGTGTCCCGATACAGGCAGACATCGCTTTAACCATTTATATTTCTGTCTCTAGTTTCTAACTTGTAGACCTAATAGCTGGGAGTTAGAAGCAGACTGAATTAGAATTGAAGTAATACACAACCAGAATACTTAAAAGCTTTGTTGTGGGATGTGAAGATTGACACTTCAAGTTTGAAGTTGGATGGGTTTATGAAGGAGCTGTTTTAAGTCCAGAGGAAACTGGTGGCTGCAAAATTCCAAGCAATGTTGGACAGTAGGTCAAACAAGAGAGCTAAATATTCTGGAACATGAATTGCAGTTAAACTTTTTCGTCACACATCCAGAATGACATAAATATTGTGGGCTATCTTTAATACAGGAATTATAAAATATTTTTTGCAATGAGTCTTTCTGTATGTAGACTTGCAGTCTGTGAATTAGCCTCATTGCCTTTCAGACTGTAAAGTATATGGGCCGGGTCTTCAAACTGCTGCTGCTAACAGAAAAGTTAACAGAAGCCCAAGAAGCCCTTGGTCTTGTGATATGATCTGTGTGGCTGAGCAGACAGGGCTTTTTAATTATATGTTCGACTAAATATTCATAAATCTGCTTAGTTCCAGTAGATCCAAAAGCAGGAAAAAAGTGGTATTACATTTACTTTAGAAAAGCCTTTGCCACATAAATAAGAAGCACCTCAACTTAAAAGTAATGGACTAGCCCAATTTTTGTATTACACTACTACAGCAGTGAAAAACCAGGATGAGAGTAGAATGGAATTGGCACCAATTTCTCCCAGTGTCTGCATCAGCTTATCTAAACTACTGATTTCCTTCATTTGTGTTCACCAAATGGAATAAACCAGTTAGCTTCCATTTTAGGTTCTGGTAATCCCAGAGTGTGGCCTCAAGAGAATACTGTTGTTTTTCCTAGGGAATAACATAAGAATTGATTTCTGTTGTGTTGTATTGTTAGTTTAGTTGGGCATAGGGCGTACTTTGTCAAACATATCTTCCATGGGATTGAATCAGTAGCAATAACTGGCTGCTACCTGCTGCTGTGTGGATTTCCCAGTGTGATTTTAGGTATTGTGTTGCAATAACTTTAAAAAAAATGTCTTCAGGGGCAGCTGACCTGCGACAGAGAAAGAAACAAAACTGCACAGAATCTGACAAAATGGCTCCAGAGGAGAGAAACAAAGAAAACTCAAAGCTGGGAAGGTCGCCAAAATGTAAGCTACAGACTTTTTTGCTGACTTTTGATTGTTTTTTTCATTATTCTCTAACATTTTATGGGAAGATATTTGTAGCACAGTAATTTATAGCAGACTTACTTTGAATTAAGTTTTTGAATGTTTCAAGAGAAAACAGGCATGCACATTAGAGTTCTTTAATAATGACATTTTATGTATTGCAGAGTGAAGTGGTAGTCTTGGATTGTTTCAGGCTTGGGGAGGTAGGGGCAGAGGAGTTAAGGAATTTGCTGTTGTTACTATTTACATACAAATACATATTTTTATTGCTCTTGGAATGATCTTCTGGTTAGAGACACATGAAGTAATGGTACTGAAACAAGAACAGACAAAAAGTCCTTACGGTGTTTCAAGAAACAGAGCTAAAACTAGCTATAATTTTAGGCAAGTGCTCACCAAGCTACCAATAAGTTTTATGTTAAAAGTACATACTAACTTGAGGGAGCTACAGATGAAGTAGACAGCCTTTAAATGAGTTTGGTAAAATTCAGATTTGTTCTTTCTTACATTTAAAAACAGAATGGAAAACAGAATGTCTCAGAAATTAAGTTTCTTTCTTACATTTAAAAACAGAATGGAAAACAGAATGTCTCAGAAATTAAGTTAGATGTTGAATCCCACCTTTATCTGTTAATGTCTTTAAGAAGTTCATGGCATTTTGGGTAGAATCTAGAGTTTGCTCTTTTTATCTGGAAGAAGTTTGTCCTTCTTGAAATTCATTAGAAAACAAAGCTTACTTGAATGGAGAGAAAATTTGCAGTGTAGTGTGTATTTTGTCTGAAGGTCCTGTGGAGCAATGATAACAACTGGGAAAACAGGAGCAGCAAACCAGTTTTCAATGTATCTGTGCTGCTCATGGTTTGATAATTCTCATGCCAGTAAGTTCGCCTGGTCAGAAATGAGAGTCATGTGTAGGATGTATTGTTTGTTTCTCAATCCTCTGGACTGTTTTAGCCTTTTCACTGTTCATTTTCAGATCTGTTAATCCAGCGTTTTGCAAAGCTTTTCTTTGGCTGTCTCGCAGCAGTCACCAGTGGAATGATGTATGCTGTGTACCTCTCAACATATCACGAACGGAAATTCTGGTTTTCCAGCAGGCAGGTAAAGATAAAGTTAAACTACTGAAACAAAAGCCAAATTGTGTCCTTGAAATCAAATCTGGTCCGTGTCATGTTGAAACTACTTGCAGAATCCCGTGTTCTTCTACTGAGGCCTCTGTCTTTGAAACAGTTTCTTTTTTTTTGTCTTTTTCCTTTTCTTTTTTTCCCCCCCCTTCTAAAAGTCGTCTTGGCTTGTCATGCTTTTGTATGTTTTTCCATGCCACCCTTTATCCTTAAAATACCTTTCTAAAATATGGAAAAATAACTGAAACATATTGGGATTGCAGAAACTAATCAACAGGAATATGTGTTGGGCTTTTTGGAGTGATTTTTTTGTGCATTTGTTTTGGGATTTGGGGGGATTTTTTTGTGTTGGTTGGTTGGTTGGTTTGGTTTTGTTTTCTTAAGAGCTCCATTATTAAGTGAAGTATAGAAAGTTGAATGAAATTCAGGTTTGTGAAAATGCAAAGATCCTATGGATTTTGTGTTGACTTATGGTGTGGGTTTGAGTTGCTCTGATTCTGTGCATGTTTGCTAAGTTGTAGGGAGTAGTATGTACCTGACAGAAATGCTGTGAAGATTAATGTTTTGTGGAATATCTTGAAGATGTATAGTGAAGTCATAACCATGTGCTGTATTACAGAACTGGCTTGTCTGAAAATATATTGTCTTCTCTGGAAAGAGATTGCAGGAGATTAATATATATTTTTTTTTTCTAGGAACTTGAACGAGAAATTACATTTCAGGGTGACAGTGCCATTTATTACTCATTCTATAAAGAACTGCTAAAGGCTCCTTCCTTTGAAAGAGGTACAGAACTCCTTTGTTTTATTAACTGTGAAAAGTCCTGTTCTTTTTCACTGTTTGGAGACAGTGAAAAACTCCTGCAGACTGGGGACACTGATTTTATACTCTTATGTAGGTATATTGGTCAGATTAATTAAAAACCACACACTATCCTAACTTTTTAGTACCTTTTAAAAAGCAGTATTTAACTACCCTGTATTCCAGCAGATTGCCTTTAATCAATACTCTAGAATAGGATTAGTATTAATCTTATGTTGCCCTGTATCAAACTTATCATTAAGCTTGCCTGTGTCACAATAGTGGATTTTCTGCCATGTAAATATAATTCATGTTGAATTTGGTAATGGGGGATGAAAATTACTGTTTTCCATCCTCTGTCAGAAGATAGACCAATTTCTGTCACAAGCTGATCTGCTCCATCCTGTCCCTGCCAGAAGTTTTTACTCTTGTCAGCTGTGATGAATAGATGCTGATGAGCACTGAGTGGTGGGAACAGAAAGCAACAGGAAGGAGAACAGACTGAGTGACAATGATCTCTCCTTCCTTTGTGCTCCTGCTCTTCTTCCTGCACTGGCTCTGGGGCTCACTGACCCTGGGTCCCTAAACAAAAAGAAAACTAAAACAGTGGAATGAAGAAGGAACACTTTCATGTTAGTTCAGGGAGTTCAGAGGTGCACTGCACTAGCATGGGGAAAAAGCAAGAACTCAGGAGAGAAGAGGATGAATCGCCCTGTCTTCCAGTGGTCAGCCATTGAATTAGTTCAGTCCCTTTGTGAAAGCTCACTGAAGCCAATAAAACCAAACTTTATGGTTAGTGTTCTGCTGGTTGAACCGTTTCCCAGCTGAAATGTAGCACATCAGCAATATCTCAGGTCTTTGGTACACTCAGTGCCTCTAGACCTCTGGGGATACTGTCCATGCTGTGAGGGGATGGATTGTGTGCCTCATTCAGGGATGCTGTCTCTGCAAACAGGTAGACTCGTGTCTACAAGGTGTTACAGGGCATCCAGTTTTCAAGAGTGTGCTACAGCTGTGGTGAACCCAGTTATAAATTCTGAAAGACCTGGTTTGGCCTACAGAGAGCCTACTGCAGGCCATACACCAAGATATGCTCAGAACTGAAAACTGTTGTCTGGTTTAAATGTTGCATTGTTTTTGAGCCTTTTGTTCTCCCCCATATCTTGATTTGGATTGTTTTTGCTCTTCCTTCTATTGTCCTAAGTATTGACAAGTCTTGTCTTTATAACATTTTGGAATGATCGTGAAATGATCCTTCAGGTATGGCAGCTTCAATTCCATATCAACCTCATAGAAAGGCACATTGTGTTTGGTGAATGATTCTTAGAAATCTCATAGACGCAGAGCTGAAAGGGGTGATGAGGCCATCATACCTGATGTCCTTCTGGAGAAAAGTTTAATACATCCTGTTCATCCCTGTTAGATCTGCCTCACTCCTTAGGAACTTCCTGTGTGGGTGATCTATAGGCAAGTAGTTCCAGGACTGCATCAGTGTGTCACTGAAAAGACTGTGCTTCAGATGATTAGTTTGGGGCCTTCTATTTAAAGACTAGATGTAAAAAGGGAAATAACTTTCTAGCTAGATCAGTAGGGTGGATTGACATCTAACGTGGAAATTTCTCCTTCCTTTAAAACTAGGTGCTGTGAATCAGTCAGTAGCTTTAATGATTGAATCTGTTTCCCCCTACCTTTGAATACATTTTGGCCTCTTTTAGGAGCAGCAATAGTAAGTGATGCCAAGAATAATATTTTTTTTGTTTGTAGGTGTTTATGAGTTGACACACAACAATAAGACAGTATCACTGAAGACCATAAATGCTGTCCAGCAAATGACTTTGTACCCAGAGTTGATTGCCAGTGTTTTATATCAAGCATCTGGTAGCGAAGTATGTGTATTTCTCCCACTTTCTGTACTCTCATTATGGTTGTGTCTGTGTGTGTGTGTGTGTGTGTGTGTGTGTGTATGTATGAGACTTTCTGTGCTGTATACAATGAATGCATACATTTTTTGTTGAATGAGTTGAGCTAAGGCTCTCACCAAGTCCAGGTTCTCCTCAGTTCTGGTCAGTCTGGCATAGGATTTTGGGGGCTTAAAGCTAACCAGTAACCTTTTCTGTTACTCTTTGCTTCTACAGACTGCTTAGAATTGTCAGGAGTATCTGTGCTATCCATTAAAAACAGGGAAGTTAAGTCCTCTGGAGTAAAAAATCTGTTATAGTGGTACCTGTCTGCCCATTCTCATAGGGAAAAACACTTCTAGATTAACCTTTTGTCAGTTTCCACTCTCCTCAGGCTTTGTTCTGCTTATGCTGCATACTTGCATCCTCTCTCATTATCTTCCCTTTTTTATTTACTTTGGAACCATTTTTGTCACACCTTTACTTCTTCAAGTTCCTCCCTTTTATAACTTCTTCTAGTAGTCCTGTGAACTTTATATCCCACTGCAGCAATAAATCCCAATAGATTTATTAAATCTGACACATACAGTGTTCGAGCTAAAACAAATGCAAAAATCATGGCGCTAGCAAGCTGAGTCCTGAAGTGTGCACTTACTTCACACTGCTTTCTTCTTCCTGAGCCCCAAATAAAAGCATGCCCAGTACTTTTCCAGAATAGGAGGCATCTCTTACCTGTTTGTAAAGCACCTAGCACATTGTTAGCAGTAACAAATTATAAATAGTAATAATTTCCAGCTTCAGCTCAGTTGCCACTATGTCTCTTCGTTTCTATTTGTAATTTCAGGAAGTTATTGAACCAGTGTATTTCTACATTGGTATAGTTTTTGGACTGCAGGGAATTTATGTGACTGCATTGTTTGTAACCAGTTGGGTTATGAGTGGGACTTGGCTGGCAGGAATGCTGACTGTAGCATGGTTCATTATTAACAGGTAAGAAAAACATCTTTATACAATCTAGTTTGTCAATAAGGCATTTTAAATTATTAGTGGATTGAAATGATTTTAGTTAGTGGATTGAAATGCTTTTATTAAGCTTTGTGTTCTCACTGTGAGAGCAAAGTCTTATGGTGGATAGAAAACATTCCCAAGAAAGATTCATTGATTCTAATGATGATTTTATTAATAGAAAAGCCTCCTGTTGTTCGAACCATCCACGTTACCAGTTGAACTGACTTTATGTATGTGTGTGACTACAGGAGTATTCACACACAATTTCATTTTTCAAAAATATTCCTCAGAAGATTTGGTTTTGTGCTGGTGAAGAATGAAAACAAATGTCCAAAATAGCTGTAAAACAGAACTGCACTCTGTTCAGCTCTTAATATTGTGACAGTTGTCCTCTGGCATAGAAGGAAATGATCAACTGCATTTTTCTTGTAAAGAATATTTGATTTTTTTAATCTTCTTTTTTAATGGGTTTTTCTGCAAACTGGAATTTTCTTAGATGATCCTAATATCAAGATTTTTTTATTTTAAAACATATCACTTGGAATTACCCTTCCCCTTGTGAAGCACCACAATAACAGGGAGCCTTATTTGGGCAATGAAAACCTCTGTTCATGCTCCTGGTTTGTCACCATGGAGCTCTGGGGCTTTTTGTGAATTTGAGAGTACTTGAAATAAAAGAACTATGGAGGAGCAAAGTATTAGAGATATAGCTTTAAAGTTGAACTGTTGGGAAACATCTTCTAGGAGTGTGAAGTCATCATGGTGGAATCTATGATTAGTAGCTGAAAATATTGTTTATCAAGCTGGTGTGAACAGTAGAAAGTAGGAAAAATGATGAATAAATCTGTAATTTTTTTCAACAGTGAATAAGATTAAACAGTGTCAACAAAGTTAAAGGTTTAGTAGTTAAAAAAGCTCCGAATATGCCTCTGTAAGAAGCTTCAGAGGAAAAAATGAAAGGTGATGCTTTTAAATATCTAAATGATAAAGGAGCTTGAGGCTCCTTTTTAAAGGCATAGTAGACACAAAGAAGACTGTGTACCTCTGAGGCTAATGCCTTTGATCAAATTGAAAGCGTGGCTTGTGCTTCTGAGTCACTTTAGCACTTTGAAAAACTTTCACCTACACCTCTAATTGTGTGGATACTGTCAAGTCATTCCATGAGAAAACCCTGCATGCTCCCCATCCGTCTTTAACCTCTTGTTTTGCTGGGCAGAATTTTTCCCTGTAGACAAAATATTTGCTGCTGCTGTGAGGGAGCACCAGTTTGTATCCTAAGTATGTTGTGCTCAACTACCTAAATCACTTATTTAAAACATGTTGTGTGAGAACTGAAAGGAATCTTTTCTCTCAGCTATGAGTTGATTTTCATTGCAGTGTGGAAAGCTGCTGCCAGGGCAGCAGTCCCCTGCCTGGGGACATCAGAGCATTTAGCTCAGCAGGGATTTAGCTCCTGGCCAAAGAAGGCTTCCTTGTCCCAGTGCAGGTTGGCAGAAGCTGTGACTTGTCCCACTCGCCCAGTCTGAGACAGGTCAGAAAATGCTCCAGGCAGGTGCTTTCTGGCTTCAGTCCTATGAATACCACCTAATATGGAAACCTGCTAAATAGATGAGTAAAAATTGGGCCTTCCATGCTGTTATTAAATTTGTGAACTGTATCAGCAGCAAAATTGTGTCAGTGTTACTTTGCACCAAAATCAGGAATACTTTGCTTGCAAGGCCACATTTACAACTAGAAGTGATATTTAGGCTTTCCTTGATATTTTTGTTCCATAAATATTTTAATACTTTTGTTTCTTTGTACTTTATTCTAGGACAGATACAACAAGAATTGACTACTCCATACCATCAAGAGAAAATTGGGCTTTGCCGTATTTTGCATGTCAAGTAGCAGCTCTCACAGGCTATTTAAAAAAGAACCTAAACTGTTCTGCTGAGGTAAAGCAAAATTAGTTTCTTAGTAAAGAGCTGCTGGTAAAACTGTACTCTAGGGTAGTTACTTCTGCTATTGTTGCTGTTCTGGGCAGAAAACAGTAGATGTTTTGTTTGTTCTTTTCAAAAGAGCCAGTTCACCTGGCATGTGGAGTTTTTGCTAAGCAACTTGTGCCCTACCTTGTTATGCCCCCAGGAGGGTTCAGAGAGAACAGTGTGGTAATGGGCCATGTGCTGCTTTTTTGAAATAAACCAAGGCAGAATTTCTCTCATGTAAGCTGTTTTTCTTGAAGAAGATGGTCGTTACTTTCTTACTTTTCTCAAAAATGTTTATTCTGATTGACTTTAAATGTTTTTGACTATTTCAGTAATTACTTTGTTCCATCTGAAAGTTAAGCACATCTGAAGTCAGTATTTTAATTTTTTCCCAAAATAATAATTAATTTCCAAAGTTTATATTTTAATGACTCTTCAGTTCCTTGGTGACAGAGATGCATAGGTACAAATTAATGCTTCTTCTTTTCTTTTTTTCTTCTAGAAATTTTGTTATCTTCTGGTGAATGCCTCAACATATACCTTCATGATGATGTGGGAATACAGTCATTATCTCCTGTTTGTCCAGGCTGTTTCTCTTTTCCTGCTAGACAGCTTTGCCCTAGCACAGACAGAGAAGGTATTGGAACTTTTCAATCTGCGGATAGTTGGGGACTTAAAGGCAGCCTGTGAGTTGCCTGCCTTTCATACAGCTCAGGAGCTCCAGAGGGCACAAGACTGAGTGCTGAGTGTCTTGCAGCCTGGGCCCAGCTGAAGTGCATGTCATATCCATCAGAAGAATAAAATAACTTTAAACTGAGTCTCTTTTGGACTGCTGTGTTTGGGATAGAAGCTAAATAAAGCTTCTGAGACATGAAACATCCTTGGAGAACTAAAAGAGTGATACTCCTCCGTTTTGGCCTAGCTGCCTCTTCTTTTCTTTCTCCTATTCTCAACAGGGTGGGCAGACCAAAGAAGTGCTCCATTGGCTCTGTGCAGTTGAAGGGCTCATTTTCACCCTCAATGGTCTGTCCTGCACTGATTTGCCAATAAATAAACTAGACAGATGTTGAAGGTCAATTGATTTTTCGATACAAGAAAGTATTTAAATTTATTCTGCAAAATGGTTCTTGGAAATGTTGCAACAATAAGGCATTTTTATTCTGCCTGTTACAGTTGCATGTATGCATGCTCCTTTGTATATGTGTGCCTTCTGGTTTTATTAGATATTGCAATCACTACAAATTGCATGTAGTTCTTAATCTTCACCTCTTCTTCGAGTTGCTTTTTATTTTGTTCTCAACAGTGGGAAATGTTTGATCTATTGTACTTAAAAGTAGGGTATATAAGGGAGAAAATGGGTGTTTTGATAAAAGTCTGAAGAATCAAGCATCAAGATTTACAAGATCTTCTTATCAAATAGTAATAACAGCAAGTATTGGTAACAGTCTGAGTATTTCTGAGATAGGTTAAGGAACAAGTTTTTTTGAGGGCAAGGAAAGCACCTGTTTGCAGGTGAGCTCTGGGCACAAATTGTGTGTTCTTACTGGTACCTTGTGGTTACTGCTTCATGCTGCATCACAGTGAGGTGTTACTGAATGGGGAGACGTGGTAAAATACTTCTCCTTCTGCATTTTTACAGAACTCATGTGAAGTAATTGTCCTCTAATTACTGAGGCTGACCAGGATCATTTGCATGTGTAATACTTTGCAGAGCCAAATGGTATCCTGCTAGATTCATGAGTTGAAGGATTGAGATCTGTTAATCCCCTGACTAACAGAGGAATGAGTGAGCTATCTACTGCTCTAAAAAGCAGGATTTATATCCACTGCAGTTTTATTTTATTGTTTATTCTTTTGTTCAACAGGTGCATGAGGTATACAGGATCTACCTGTTTTCTCTCATTGTGGGATACCTTCTGCAGTTTGAAAATTCAGCCTTACTAGTGTCACCATTACTGAGTCTTGTAGTAGCTTTAATGCTCTCCAAATCCCTTCAGGTAACTGGACTTGCTTCTAACCCTGAGTGTAGTTTTAAAATTTAAACTTAACTCCAAATGATAAAGCATTGTTTAAATATTTTGCAGATGAATATGAAAAAAAGTACATTTGTGTCAAGATTGCTGAAAATAATGTATATTTATTTGGTACTTACAGTAGCAGTGACACTAAACTTCTTATTAAAGGTAAGATTCCTCTGAAAAAGTTATTTTAATTTCAGAATGTAAATGGAAAGTTGAAGATACATCTTGAAAAAATCTTTTGAATTATTGCTTATCTTATTGATATGATAGTTCATAGCTTAATTCATAGTTAGTATGAGTACTAAAAATTGAGTCATTTTGTAGCAACTCAAACAGCTTGGTCTTTTTGGGGTTTTGGTCTTTTGGACTGAAACAGTATAGAAATGCTCTTTAAAAGACATTTTATCTATTTTATAAATATGGGGTTTGTTATAACTGGGGTGGCCTGTACAGACTAGTCTAAATATTAAAATAATATTCTTGTTCATGGTGACATAATAGCCAGGAACAAGTATGAGTAGTCCTAGGGAAGATACTAATTTTCAATTGCATTCCAAGTATAACGTGGAAACAGAGGTTTTCACTTTGTGTAGGGGTCAGTTAGGAGTTGAGATTACACAGGGGGATTTTAGCCTGGTCTTGTATTTTGATTAGCAATTCCCTCTTGCTGGCCTTTTACACTTATTATTGTGCTTTTGTTCTATGTCTCAAACTCACCATGGTTGTGTTAATTAACAGTATTAACTTAAAAGTAAAGAAACTACTGAACCCTAGAAGGTTTGAAAGAATGCTCACATATAATTATTTTCTTGTGCCATTCAGACTGATTGGCCTTGCTGTGTCTCCAGGAAAATAAAATCTAACCTTGAAAAATATGAGTTAAATTACAGTTATGAATAAGTTACAGAACTTTAGGCAGCTCAGACAATCTGTGTGAAGATTACAAATGCTCATGATTTTGCTCAGATACAGTCCTATTTTCTAGTGGAGCCAAGTGCAATACTCTTAGGATGGTTTGGGAGTAGGTCTGTGTCTGTTTTTCATAATCCTTTTTACACTGCTCAGTAGTCCTTTGACAAGTTATTGGCAGCTTTTCACTTGCCCTCCTAGTGTGGTATGGGAGTGGAATGAAGGGAATGACATTCTCAAGGAAACCCTGAATATATATTTACTGAAGTGAAGTTTATAATACTATACCAGTACCTTAATTGGCACACTTAATCCATTTTATTAGTTTTAACTAAATCTTGAATAGTTGATTGTTACCTGACATTTTGCAATCTGAATGATTATGTGAAAGCTGCTTCCAGCATTTTGTGTGATTTTTCTCTGCTAAATTAATTTTCAGATGTTCATTCCTCATAAAGAAAACGAGCATTTGCTGAAGTTCATTGAAGTAAAACTCGGCTTAAACACAACTAAGTAAGTTTATTTAAACTCTTTACACCTGCCAAGATATCCAAACTTTTGAAACTGCTCTGAGAAGTGTAACATTTCAGTGGCTTGTGAGAGTTTTATAGAGGAGCTAGGGAAATAGTTATTTGTTGTCTGGTTTTAAGATTGAACTAAAAAATATGCACATACAGAATTTACTTAGGTTTATTGAGGTTTCTGAGGCACTTCAATATTTTTCATGCCTTGGGGTGAAAAGCATTTAATGGATTTTTGTTCTCTTGTGATGTTGAAGAGTGAAAACTTTCTTTACCCTGTCTAGTGTTTCTTTTAAGACTTGAAAGCAAAGATAATAGTGTAAAGGTGACAGTACTAGCTTTTTATAGCCTGGAAAAGAAGGCTCTGGAAAGAGTCATGAACTATTGATGCTATCTCAAAAGAGACTTGGGTTGTGGGTATGCCCAAGCCCCCCTGTATGTCTTGGAAGAAATTAGGACAAGGGACATCTTAAAAGTCAGATGGAATTGTTGTGATTCTAAGAAAAAACATTAGTATCTGTAAAAGAGTTGGATGTTGGACTGCAAGAAGATGTCATGGCAACAGATTTTCTGGAAAACTTCCAGTGCAGTGTTAGTAAGGACTGACACACTCCTGGACCCAAGCCAAGACTTGCAATTCTGTGCAGGAATTGGAACTCTCTCCTAAAAACTGCATCTCTCTTACAAAAAGCTACTTCACAGACTTTCGGGGGGTAGAAAGTGGAAAATGATATCACACCCAACTGAAACTGTTAGGGAACTTTCGGAAGACAAGATGTAGTGACGTTGACTAAGATGCATTGTTTAAAACAAACACACATACCCATTCTGAAGTGTTTTGTAAGAAAATAAAGGACTCCTGGTCAGGATTTCAATTTATTCAGCTCCCAGGTATTAATGGATTTCCCCTTTTTTTCCCCTGGGGACTTGCTACACATCACTTTTCAGCCTGTCAGACTCCACAATGAAGCAAGAGATTGAGACAAGCTGGGTGCCTTTACACCTGGAACACAGTGTAACTGTGTATTGGAATTATGATTTGCAGCACAAGAGCTTCAAGAGCTGTCTTTTAAGGCCAGTTTGGACATGCCCAGCTGTTAATATTTCAACTGATTCTGTCTAATTGAAAGTGGCTCTGTCCTCTAGTCTTCCCTTGGGAGAAAATGAAAAGAGGAAGGAAAGCAAAACAAAGTAAGACAAGAATGCCTTCACAGCACCACATGCTGCACCAGTTCCAATTGAGAATACACAATGACTGTGCTTCTTGGCAGAGTGTATTATCTTCCTGCTTGCTAACTAAGAAAGAATGATCAAGTGGCTTCAGCTACAGAACTAGAATTTCAGCATTAAGGATTTTATTCCTGGCAGTGCCTCAGGCTTCTTTGTGATCTCAGATGACCATTTTCCCTTCTTCATCTGGTTTGGAATGAGGACAAGCATACCTTCTTGCATCAATATCGCTAAAATCTTAATCCACTGTGACAACAAAATGCTTTGTGGTCCCCATAATGGAGTTATATGGGAGGTTGGGCTTTTGTTTTATAAAGGAGTTGTAGTCTGGTCTCTTCAGATCACAGACACTTTTTGGGAAGATAAGCTTTTGACAGTTACTCTAAGGAGTATTTGCAAAGCAGTTTCAAACGATAAAGATAACTTTTCGAAGATGAATTTCAAGTAGTTTCCTATGGCATGAATAGGTTAAACTGCAGTTGTTTTGTGCTGGATTATTCGTTTTTTCACTAATCTATGGGATATTGTTTTGTTTTTAATGGAATGTTTTTGCCTTACTAGGAATTTCACAATGAATTGGCTCCTTTGTCAAGAATCTCTTCAGGCACCCTCCCAAGACTTTTTTTTGCGACTGACACAGTCATCACTGTTGCCTTTTTATATTTTAGTATTAATTATCTGCCTTTTTTCTGTAACTCAGGTCATTTTTAGGAGAATTTGGTAAGTAACTTGTTTATATGAAAAATAAGTTAAAAATAAGAGACTCCTGGATGCCTGAGGGAATGGTCATCATGTTTGTTGCTCCAAAGTTTGTTGTACCATTGAACTTTTCAGGGTGTGAGTGCCAGTGGGAAGGCCCTCCAGAGCCTCCTAAAGAAAAGTCCTTTAGTGAGGAGTTTCTTGAGCATCCCTCCTGTCAGGACAGGGAATTGCCATTGGTTTGTTTCCTCTCATGTGCAATTGCTGCAGAGCTCTGGCTAACATTTGCTGATGTGTTTATGTCTCTTCCCATTGACAGAAAAAGATGTTACATCTGTAATTCTCCTTCCAACAGAAAAGTTATCTAATTGTTGCTAGAATTGTTTTTCTGTTTTGCATTTGGAGTTTTTGAGTGTTTTTCAAGTTTACATGTTGAGAAAGATGAGAAGGGTGGAGCTGAGAGGATTTTGGATTTCTGATGCTTCACTGTTTGTTTTTTCAAGCAGTTGTTTACTGTGATAAGGTCCATTAGCCTTTGCTGCTTGGAACAGAAATGAAGGAAAACTGACTCAATTATTTTTAACTTCACAGTGATTCACAATTCCCTTGAGAGAAGGGATAGTGGAACTGTCTTTGTAAAAAGACTAAAAATAGCAACACGGTAGATCCTAGCATAACTTGTCTTGGAAACTCAATGGTTAGGAAATTATCTCTTCTTGGTAGAAGATGAATGGTGTAACTGTTCAGATACTAGAAAAAATTTCTCACTTGTCTGCAGCAAAAATCAATAGGTTTATTTCAAGGATGAAGGCTTCTAAAAGGTAAAGATTATGCTGCTATAAATGAAAATGTTTGTCAGGTTGGATGCATGACAGTATATTCAAAACAATGGAGTAAATTTTGCTAGTGGTTGAAATAGCTATTTATTACCTTGTAATGAGCAGTGACCACACTATGTCCAACACCTTTTTAAAGAAAATCTTAAAATAAACCTCTTCTCTCTTTTTTTTTTAAATTTTTGAATCAGTTCGTAATCTCAAAATATTTTTTCCATTTTTCATGAGGAAGCTTATTATAAAAATGTAACCTGAAATCACATCATGGTAGAAAGAATTGATATCTATTTTGTGCCTGCTATCTTGTTAGTAGAAAACCTTCTGTTTCAAGATTTTGGCTATGATTTTTATTTATAATATATTACTGAAATTTATAATAATGTGACTAAAAGCTATTTTTCTTATCTTTATTGTACAGTGTACACACATTCCATACACAATTACTCTCCTACATATTCCATAATTCTTTACCAAGGTAATGGTATGAAGGAACTTAAAATGCATGGTCAGCATGATTTGTCTAAATGTTTGTAGAATGTACATGCTCTTAAATTGGACTGTCTCTTGGTGCTGAATTACCTTAAAGTAAGATTTATGGTCGTGGGCAGTGATCCCATTGTATTAATTTGCAGCCATTGCTCCTGAGAAGTTGCAATCTAAAATAAGGGGACGGTGGGTACTGATAGGTCATTGATCGAGTACAAAAAGCAAGTAAACAGTGCAACAATATTATATGCCATGATACGGAATGATCTATGTACTGCTGACTTAAAAGTATCTTTATTGGCACCCTTTCCTGGGATAATATCTGAATTAAGTGATGTCTCCTTTTCTCCAACTGCAGTGGTGAACCACTGAAAGAGACAGTTAAACTTGAGGATGGTCGAATTGGAGAGAGGCCAGAAATAGTTTATCATGTAATTCACACAATTTTGCTTGGTTGTCTAGCGATGTGTTTGGAAGGGTAAGTCTGATTTTGATGTATATCTTTTGAAAGAAACAGACTTCCTTACTGGACATGATAACACTGTTTACCCCTTTGAAATTCACCCTTTTTTGGGAATAATTTCGGCATATAGTGATACTACTTAGGAGGGGAGCAAAGATAATTTTGATTATAAATTGGATATGGTTATATGAACAATTGTGCTTAGTCTCTTTAGCATGTTTTCCAAGCTTTAATGCAGCCAAGATCCAAGACATTAACTGAATCACATTTTAATCACTTTCTTTATGGTATTTAAGTGTAGAACTGTGCTGTAATTATTTTTAGAAAGAGTTTGTTTAGTGTTTTGATGAACAGAATAATGCTGGAATATTGAAACATGGAAGATTTCTTATCCGTCTTCTTGTGTGTAGGCTACCACAAAGTGTGCCTTTGCTTGACACATTAAAGCAGTAGCAGAACTAATTTCAAAAGTGTTGTGTTAGCCCTGAAAGCTAGAGAAGCTGATGTTTGGAAGACATGATAGTTCTAATCTTGTTTCTCAGCTTAATCAGCTTGAAGATGTCAGCCTTGTGTTTTTATTAGGTTCCTCATCCTAAACTCTAAATATTCACAAATATTGCTTAAAGTGAGCAGACTGTTGTGCTATCCTGTAGTTGTTCTAAGTTGACTAGTCTACCCTTAAGAAGAGGACAGCACCAGGAAATCATAAATTGTTAATTAAATGTTTTCCTTTCCTTTCTTCAGGAACTCTCTTATAGTACATTGTCTGTACAGCTTTGCTGAATAGCTGCTTTTTATCCCTTCTTGGCTGGAAAACTGCAACAGCCAAGTGATTTCACTATTCTCTTTGTTTTTCTTTCATCCTCCCCTGAACTCTGTGAAGGATTTTGTCATCTTTTACCTTGGATCTTGCTCCTCCATCTTGCAGCAGATAATCAGCTCTCCTGCTAGAGATTTCCTTGGTTTACCCTCCAGTGCCATCAAAGTTGACCTCAGACTGTTTGAACATCCAGACTGTATTTGACATAAGAAAAAGATCTGAATGTTTTTATGATAGTTTGAGTACAGAGGCATACACAGGGTCCCAACTAAGTTATTGCAGTGTTTTTCAGAATGAAATATCTATGGACACCTTATGTTTGCATGCTTGCTGCATTTGGTGTGTGCTCTCCTGAACTCTGGATGACGCTTTTCAAGTGGCTTCGACTGAAAGCTGTGCACCCAATACTGCTGGTGAGTTGCTGTTGCCAAAGTCTTGGAAAATACAGCTAGCAGGCATATAGCTTTGCAAACAACAATTACCTAAGACCCATGAAAGAACCCATGAAAACAACAGGTTATTCTGTGAGCAGTGGATTTCATATAGACTGCTTTTTCTGTGTCTTTCATTCTTAGTATCACATGTTCTCTGGTACCTGGTGATAAAGTTGCATTCACACTACAACCTCTCCTTGTAAAAAGCAGAACTGTCTTCATCTCCCTTTCACTCTTCTTTTAAAAAATCTTTGAGTCCTCGATCTCTCTGTCATATCTTGTTGGGATTGGTCAAGAAGGTCATGCAGTTTTTAGGAGGAATGCAGGAGAAAAAGTACAGGTGTGCAAGGAAGACATAAGCCCTGTTTCACTGAGAAATGGGTCTTAAAATGTGGTAGTAAGGTGTATTTAACTGCTGAGAGTAAAACTGCTTTATAATAAATGGTAAGTCAAATTACTTTCCAATTTTGCAAGTGGAAATTTGTTCATGTATGGCCATTAAAGAGAAGTGTTATGACTGAAGATAAGTTTATGTTACAGTGCAAACAACTCCCCTGCTTCCAACCCTAGCTTTATTCTCGGTATGACAAGAATTGCTTTGTGTGATTTTTAAAAGCTTTGTGCATTGGTTTTATTAATAAAATAAGGATAGAATATTGCTTACCCTAAATTCAAGAGGCTTATAGGAGTAAATACATTATACTTAGAGGTTGATTATGTCTCCTGTACAAAAATGTGCTATATCAGAAACATTGTGTTCTTTCAGTCAAGGAGTAACAATATGTGTAGGTACATGATAAGCACATTCTTTCATATACTTCATGCTTTCTGTGATGTAGACCTGATTTTTTACTATTAAGACAGTAGATGTGGTAATAGCTTATTATCAAAGGAATGCCTTGTGTGCATTCCTTACCAAACAGCTCCTGTATAATACAAGCTATTTTCTCCTTCTTGCAAAGCAAAAATTGTATCAGCTAGAATGATGATATGCTGAAAGATGGATTTCTGGGTCTCACATATCAATAATGCTAATCTGAACAAAAGCATCAACAAGATCAGAGGTTTGAAATGCTTGGTTTTTTCCTTTCTCCTATTTTCTCATTGCATTTGAATGTGAGGTGTTTACTTTCTTCTGTTCCCTACATCATGAGCACATGGAATCATAATTACTTGAGTAATTAACTGTCCTTAAAATCAATGGTAAAGTTTTTGTGAGTCAAATGAAGCCTTCCATGCTAAATTAGGCAAATTCTTGTTTGAGGAAAACTTTTTGCATGGTAGAAAACCACAAAGTTTCACCTACTGTCACTCTAAGGTTTCAGGCATAAATATTGTTTACTGTACGAGCAGAATCAACAGACACCTCAATGTTGGAGAATGGGGCGTAATCCATTTTCTCTAACATGTACTTTCTAGGCTCTCATTCTGAGCATGGCAGTTCCCACTATAATTGGATTCAGCTTGTGGAAAGAGGTAAGAAAAATACCTTTGTGGAGTTTTCTTTGTATATAGGCACAATATGAGTCAAAATGATGAGCAAATATAATGAAATATACTCGGTGTAATTAAACATATGTGACAAAATTGAAGCTGTCATCCACTGAAAATATGTTTTGTTCTTAAAAAAATCTTCCGTTTTTTCAGTAAAAGATACTTGACAATTTAATTTTTTAACAATTGCTTATTGTAATTAAGAAGTGTTTAAATTTAAATAAAGACTTTATTATATTCAGCTGTTAAGCTTTGGATATATAAACTGAGTCAACAAAGAAAATACTGCCAGATGAAAACTCAGGATATTGAAAACTATTTTGCTACAATCTTAGTTTTAGTAAGAAGGAGTGAAGCTAGGTGAAGTAAAATTACAGGAGGCCATATGCAAATAATCTGTTCAAAAAGCTCCCATCAAATTATAATGGAGTTAAATTCTTTGTGCAGACTGTTGTGTTGAGGTGTGTACCTACTACAATACCGGGAAGAAAAGTCACAGATGTTTCTATGTTTAAAGTGAATACTTAGTTCTTTATTGCAAGTCACAGACAGACTGGGGGTAGAGTATTTGGAAATTATTTTTTAAGCTTCTGTGAGTGCAAAAAGTATGTGAAACATCTCATAAAGTGTAATCTTCTACTATACTGGCACAGCTTTAAAATAGTTTGGATAATCTTCTAAGAATTCATATATAGAAGCCAGTCTTGCCCAACAGTATTTTAACAGGTTTTGTAACATCTATCTTACATTGCAACCAAATTTTCTATTGTAGCCTGACTTTTTACATGTTTTTGATGGAGCAATAGATACTGTCTGTAAAAAATGCTAGAGTTGCTCAAAAGAGTTACAAAATCTATTACAACAGAGGGAACTAATTTAGTTAACCAAGTAATTATTTTTCATATTGTTTTAATGAAAGCAGTGTGGGGGTTTGGACTCTAGGGGGCTTTATCCGTTGCAGATCCAGCTTCTGCATTTAAGCAGTGGTGAACAGTTTGCTCTCCAGGTTCATAACTCATCCCTGAGGTTGGGAATGTTGATTAGAAGTAACGGAGCAGCAAAAATGCCTAGAGACTCCTAATCTGTTACCTATATCTGTGGCTATAAAAGGCTGAGTGTATAGCTCAGCATCTTTTTGCTTGGCTGCCTTCCGACTGTGTCTGGCATAGTCCTTCCTCTAACTAGGTTTTTCCAGGTGCTGTGATCGATGAGTGACGCAGGTTCTCCTTGGGGTGGCAGTAGCAGTTCCTGTTTCCATCCCTCTGTTCTGGGAGTAGTTCCAGCGTATGTGTAACAGCAGTGCTTTCAGTCCTGACACAAACATATGGCAGCTGCTCTTGTGCTGGTTGTAGTCTGATGTCACTTGACAGCTGAGTTGTACAGGTAATGGGGCTGGAAACTCCTCAGTTAAAAGCAGGTTTCCACTTCTAGCTGTCTGTCCACTGTGGCTGTCCCAAAGCAAGCTGTCCCTTTAATCTGGCATAACCTGTAAACTTTATTCTTTTCCAAAAGAGCTGACATCCAGTAGCTTTCACCTAGCATTTACAACAGCATGTACACGTATGTACCTGCTCTAGCCCCTCAAGGCTGGCCAGTTTCCAGCCATGCCTTTCTCAGATAAATGCTCCATATGACTCAGGGACCGACAAAATCTCCCATCTTAATAAAGGACCTCAAACCTGACAGGGGAGGGAAGCTATGATGCAGGGTTGCCATCTGGCCTGGTTTGAAAGAGGTGGCATTCTATCTCACTTCACAGAATCCTTCCTTTTCCCAAAATGGTTTTCAAGAGCATAAACTGAGGTATCCCACTTCATACAATGCAGTGTGCTTTCCTTCACTGCAGTGATTGAAGTCAGAAGCAAGTCCAGGGCACATTACCAGGGCTCCTCTAGGAAATTCCTTCTCACCTGTCTTGCTTGCATAGCACCTTTCCATCAAGTCACAGCAGTCCAATCCCTCCTGCTCATGGAGATTTACCAGATTTACCATCTTCCTGGTTCAGTGCCCTTATTTGTAGATATTTGCATATGACCACCTGAACCATGGTTTTGATGCATTTAAGGCCACTTAATGTTGGTGAATGTTGTTGCTGTTATTTGTTTATTTATTTTTAATTATCAGTATTCTAATAAAATAGAGATAAGAACTTCTGTTTAATGTACTTATTTTGGAGAGGGTCTCCTGCTGTGTAAGGTAAGTGTAAGCTGAGTTTTGCAAAATATTCAAGCAAAAGTACCAGTCAGGAGGGAAAACTGTTGAAACCCATTTCTGTTGTGTCACTTAAGGGCTTAATATAATGAGATGCTCCAGATTTTTTTAAACTGTAAGTAACCAAAAACATTTCCATCAGTTTTTCCCTAGAATAATGACAGAGCTTACAGAACTGCAAGAATTCTATGATCCTGATACAGTAGAACTTATGACATGGATAAAGTAAGCATGAAGTCCAACATTTCTATTTTACTGCTTTTTGTAAGGTTATTTTTATCTCAGCAGTTGTGGAGCTACCTCTATCAAGCTGGATTTTCCCTTGCTAAGTCATTCAATAATGCATGTGGGAAGAAGTGTGTATTTTAAGTTTGGTATTGTTCCCATGAAAAGAAACAGGAGTTTATAATTGATTACAAGAGAAGATCCTGAAACACACAAGCAAGTCATGTTTAATGTCATTGCAGACCTAGTTTCCAAATAGAGGTGGAAATCTTAGTACTTGCTTCTTTGCATGCTAACTTTTCATTAGATTACAGAATTCGTGTTGATTGTAAAGCCAGTGGGGGACAAAAACACTGAACTGTTGTGTGCCTGAGCCAATAAAATGAAATGTCTGAATGTGAGGATTTAGAGACTTTTGTCAGGATACATGGAGAGGAATATGTGTGATTCAGACTTCCCCTTTGACCACAGTGAGCATGGAACTGGTTATGCAGCTCATACTGAGCATATACACAGCTAATACCAAGTCAAGTTATTTTCACAGATAAATTTTTCTTACCACCAAAAGTTTCAGAATTGCATTCTGCCTCATTCAATTTAACTTCAAACTATGTCATTAGGAACTGCACTTTTCTGAAAATTAGATCCCTGGTGTTCAGATAACTTAGCTTTAACTGTATTTTTTTAGAATATTACTTTCTGTATTTATGTAGTCTTTAATGTCACCCTGTTTGTCTTCACAAAAGGCAAGGCTGGTAATTAGTGTTCCAGCCAATTTCTTCTTGTTGTTGGAGTAGTGTATGTTGTTTGTCATGCTGTAGCTCTTCAAGGCAGCAAGTGGAATAATGCCAAGTACCTAATGGCTTTTATGTTACTTCTCATATACTTCAAGTACATAATTAATCATGGTGAGTTTCATTGAGATTCACTCAGCTACGAGCAATTTGCCTACCCTTATTTGTAGCAGCTGTTCTTATTTTTAAAGAAAATAATGATTTTTTTTTTCTTATGGATATACTTAGCTATCCACATTGAAATTTTAATTCAGTGTTGTTATTACTGTATATTTTCTCAAAGTCTTCTCGCTGATAATACGAATTTAATTTGAATTTTCTTTACAGAAGTTGCCAAAGTCTGTAATAAAGTGTGACAATGACTGTTTTCTTTCACAAATAAATATAAATAGTAAAAAAATTACACCAAACCCAGGAACATAATTACTGTAGACATTATTCTGTATGCTGACATTATTTTCTCAGAGATTGTGTAATACATGGTCCTAGAGATCAAAGTTACAGCAATCACAAATCTTTCCCTTACAAGATAACATCATGTTGTTTCTCCTACCTACCGTCTCTCCCAAGCTTTTTTTGTCACGAGTTGGCAACCATTCAGAAAAGCAATACTTGGATCCATTCCAGGAGCACTGTGAATGGTGCTTGGTGGATTGCAAGGAGGGGAGAACAGCCCCCAGCCCTTGCCCCAGCAGGAACCCTTCCTTTCAAACTCCTTATTGCTACAGGTCTGAGCTTTCCCTGGCAGGGAAAGTACTGCCACAGCAACACCATCATCAATTGTAATGACCCACAATGATACCTTCACATACTCCGGTTCATTCTGCAGGACCCTAACACATCCCACAGTGTATAAAATTGTTGTGATGAGTGCATCCAGTACTCAGACGTGTGTGTTGGTGTTGCTTTTGCAGACGACAGGCTCCTGTGGCTGCAGTGTTTGCAGGCAGCCCACAGCTCATGGGTGTGATCAAGCTTTGTACAGGATGGATGGTGTCCAGCTTGCCTTTGTATAATGATGATGATCTTCTGAAAAGAAATGAGAATGTGAGTATCCAATTCCATAAATGTGGCATCTCACAGGAACTGTCTTCCTCTTCACCCAAATGTAATGCAAAAAAAAATCAAATGTATTGGAAGGGAGGAGGACATAGGAGTCCAGCAGATATGGAAGAGATTATCAAATAGATTATCAGTGCTTCACTCTGCGCAGAAAAAAATATCAAAATATTATTTCTGAAGACTTTTCAGGCCACTTGACGTATGTAAGATGAGAACTTGCCATCAGCAGAGACAAATACTTCCCGTTCAGCTGGCCATTGGCTCACTCTTTTGGAGATTTCAACCCCAAATTTTTTATAGCTTGATGTGTACATATAGTTTGTCATTGCAGATGGGTCAGCATTGGGGGGGAGGGAATGTGTCCCAGTATTTAGGTTATCACTGATTTTTGCATTGCATTAACATGTTTTCTTAATTTATAGATATATCAGATCTATTCAAAGAGGTCAGCAGAGGATATTTATAAGATACTCACATCTTACAAAGCCAACTTTCTGGTTATTGAAGATTCAATTTGCAATGAAGTGGGACCTGTAAGAGGATGTAGAGTTAAAGATCTGTTGGATATTGCCAATGGTCATGTAAGTATCGGTGAGAAAAAATAAATGTTTGACTGCATAAATAATTAAATTAAAAATAAATCCTATAATGCTGGTCTTATTTTTCTTATTGTAATTGACATGTAGACAAAGACTCAAGTTTTAAAAGTGCTCAGTTAAGTTTTGCATTGTCTGTTTCTTAAACTTATCTTACCCAGTACTATTATCTGCCCTAATCCATCCTAACATGAGTGTGTAGCTGTGCTGCTTTTCTGCCAATCATTAAATACCATTATCTATATATCAATGTTCAAGACTGACACCTGAAGAGGTTAATACAAAAGCAATGAAGTCCTGCCTCAGAAGGCATTCTTTACTAGCTTTGAAGATGAAATTCTAAAATGGATAAACTCAGTTCTTCTAAAACTCTGGCTGAGATGAGGCCAGTCTGCCATTTAGTTCAGTACAGCCTGTTTGGTTCTGATGAGGGTGCAAGTCTATCCAGTTCAGCCTTGCAGATAGGTTAGCACACCAACAGATAGTTTAAACCACATCTGGTAGAAAGATCGGTGGAATAAACTGCACCATGAATGCTGCTTCAGTCATTGCCATATTCTGTCTCTTTGGATGTTGATAGTGCTGCTCTTGCTGCTAAAGTAGGGAATAAGACGGGGTTTATAAGGTGATCTCACTGCCACTTGTTCATTGGCTTCCTGGAAATCCAGCAAAAATTTTGATTTTAGAAAGGCAAGGAGTGGCCTAAAACTCGCTTGGAGTTTCATTGCTCATTCTCAGGTCAACAGGAAAGAAAAAGTCACCAGTTACTGCTAAAAAATTACAGGTTACCTACATTTAGTTGATTTCCTGTCCAAGAAGGAACTTGAACACCTATTTGACATCACAGTCTAGTGTGTGTTAACTATACCAAGTGAATCCTTGGTTTGAATATTTTTTTTCCTTTTTTTCATGGGGAAGACATACACATGCTTCTTGTATATAGTCTTCTATTCCCTTCCTGGGGAAAAATCCAAGCTGTTTATCTGTGTTGATTATTTTATATGCTCTACTTTTGATGAAACAAAGTTCAAAAGAATTTGTAATGCAGGCATTTCGTTCCTGTAGCTGCTTTGTCTTGGGGTAGCAATTTATAGGAGTGGTATTATTAGGGGTTTACTCTATATTTCCCCAGGAATCTACGACTGGTGTCAGTTTCACTTCTAGGTTTACTAACTACTTTATCCATGAAGGATATTGTCTCCATTTTTCTATTAACTTCCTTACCATTGCTGAAATCTATTCTTTCTTTGCTTGTCTTGCTGCTAAAATCACATATGCTGTGATTTTTCTAGGATATATCCAATATACTGTACCATAACTAGAGTGTGTGTGTATGAATAGTCTCCATCATTGTTAATCAGCACATGTTATCTCTCAGTTTCTTCTCAGATCTGTGTTTGCATGAGTAAGTTCCTGTTCCCTCTTCACACTAGGATCTCCACTGGGGCAATTAACCACAATTTCAGGATTCCATGCCCTCATATCCCTGCATCTCTCATCTCCATGCTTCCCGCATGCTTCTCTTCCACACATAAGTTTGATAATCCTTCTTGTGTTTTTTTGTTGTAGGTCTTGGTGGTGTTGTTTTGGGGGGAGTGGTTGGTTTGGGTATATAGGGATTATTTTGAGAAAACTGTCATAGTTTGTTCTGGAAAGTTAATACAGTGTATTGTCTCAGGAAGCTTTAAATAAATCTCTCAGTTTGCTTGCTAACAAAAATTGTATGAGTCATATTGGAAGATTATCAAGTCATTCCAAAGTAGTGGATGCTAGTGCATATGTACTTGGAGACTGCAAGTGGAGCATTTACTTATTCTCAAAGTAAGTGAGACAGTGGACAGTGTATTATGGTGTTGACAGGTCCATGGAAGTGTTTTGCACTGCTGTGTTTAAGAAGATAAGTACTACTTTCTAGCTTGTGCTACATCCCGTAGTCCTAGTCCAATATCTTGTTTCTGACACTGGCTGAGAGCATAAGTTTGCTGATAGGGAAAGACAAATGTTTTCCAGCAGTCTATTGCTGAAGGACTGGAGCTCAGGGCAGTTATCTTTGTGTTTGGCAGCCATTGGTGGATTTTTCTTCATGAGTTTGTCCTGACACCTTTTTTAAAACCATGTAAATTTGTGCCATCAGAAGGAATAATGAAGGGATTTCCTCAGGGGTATCAGACAGTAGATGCTAAAATGCACATTTTGCTTCCAAATCAAATGGTTGAGATTTGTAGGGCGGTATGTGTGTGTCTTTGGTCTTTATTAGGTGTGTCAAACCTTGCTTGACCTGGGAAAGGTAATTTTCTTTCCTTCATACTGCTGTGCCCTGTGCTGGTCAGGTTTGAACTATGGGGTAAATGGGACATGTGCATAATTTCCACTGCTGTTGTTCTTTATAATATCAATGAAGTACACTGGCTTTAATGTCTGCTACCTTGACAAAGGGATTAATTTACAAAGACTATTTTAGGTGGTTGAACAAATTGCTGGGGAATGTCTTTTCAGTTTATTGGAACTGTACAATGTGGAAATTAAATGTCTATCATAAATGAAATTTACAGAATACAAAAGTTAATTAAATGTACAGAATTACATTCTGTAACCACTTATCTTCAGTGCTGTAATTAGGTCTTTTTCTTTCTGACAGGTGGTTTGTGAGGAAGGTGACAACTATGCCTACTCAAAATATGGACGATTTTGTCATGAAATCAAAATGAACTATTCTCCGTATGTGAATTATTTCACTCGAGTATACTGGAATAGATCCTACTTTGTATATAGAATCAACACTGTGATATCCTTCCAGTCATGAAAAAGCATTCAAGCTTCTTTCTGAGGATTGATTGTGAATGAATTTCAGTTGGAGAAGTTCCTTTTGAGCAAGGAAGTTTATTTTTGCAGATAGATGTGCACACGTACTGTGTACTGACAACTTTATTTTACCGAACTGAAATTCTTGATCTACAGGTCAGCAGACACATACACCATTCTTGAAGGAAACGGGAACATTTATCAATTTTACGGTCTCTACAATGTGTTACAGTCTTCCATGTTTTTACATTTTTCTTCCCATTATAAATCATCTTAATCTTCATGTAAATGAGATTTCTAACTTTAGTGTTAGAGAGCTGATATGCGTAGACTTCAGTAAATACAGAAAAATTATTTAAAGAGCTCATTTAAGTCATGTAGCTTTTATTTTTTAGCAAGAAAGCAATCAGTATCCCCAGTCTTTTCAAGTAAGTGTTTGAATTTTTAGTTTGGGGTTTCTTTTTGTTGTGTTTTAATTCTTCCTGTCTTCCATGGTAAACATTTCCGTGTTTATCAAACACACATTTATACATCTTATGTGTAGCTATATAGTTTGTATAAATCAAATAAGGAAGATTTTACTTAAACAACACTTCCACAGATTTAGGCACTGATCTCTACATCGTTGTCTCTGTTGTCTACAGAGACATGTTGGTGGAAGTGCTAGGAGTTAGACCTAGCAATAGGAGCCAACAAGCTCAGATCTTCAGTTTGGAAAGAACTTGTCTTCAGCGTTTTTCCACACTTAAGTGTGTATGTGTGTATGCACAAGTGTGTCTCTCTTAGCAGCCACCAGAATGGGCCAGTATACCACAGCATGTCATGCTTGTTTTCAGGCAAGTGTAGCAGGACAACCAGGTTTGCTACTGAGACTTCTGCACTTCAGTTTCACCCCCTGTGTGCGTGCTGGTGTATGTGTGTGTGCAGAGGGATGGGTGATACTCATTTCATTCAACTTATTATGCAATAGCTATATTAAGAAAGTGCCATAACTGTCATTTAAAACACTATAATCACCACCATTAATAAATAATGGTACAGATGTTCATAGCTATTTTTATATCAATTATGCAAATATACAGATCTCTGAAAATTTGGGAAAGTGCTCTGCAGTTTTGCTTCCCTCTAAAATTTGTCTTTGTTATATGACCCCCTTTGCCTCTACGACTCCTTTTCTTAACAAATTATCTGGTCATCCTGTTTGTTGCTGGATGATAGACTTTGAAGAAAATGAATGATGTTTTAATTCCAGCTCTGGGCCTAAACCTAGTGTTGAGAATGGAAAATCCAAAAAAGGTAGCAGTAGCTTTGCCTAATGTAGGTGTAGCTGGACAAAAAGCCAGGACTAAGTTTTGGGAGAAGTTGCTTGCCCCTTAGGAGTTACCTGTAGTGACAAATTCATGTACCACGTGCCCCAGAGACCAGTCTATCAGGCATGTGGGAATGATTCTTTAGAGCCCAGATGTCTTTAGTGAAGGATCTGGTAAAACAGATCCTCAGCTGAAAAATCTGCAAACCATTCTGCAGGTGGAAGCTGCAAAACAATACTTACTGCAAACTGGAGATTTTAACTCTGAAATCATTAGGAACTGCAGCATGTTGTTGTATGTGCATGATTTCTTCTCTGCTCTGTGCAGATACACTTGCTTACTTTACACTGACACGTAGTGCTGAGATTTTTTAAAACTTGTTATCACTTTTGGAGTGATTTGAAAGAAAAAAGCTTTATTGTTGTAAAGCCAACTTGTCTGTAATCTGTTTTGTACTTTCAGTTGTGTTTTTAGACCTATGAGTCTTGACAAAATGTTAAATTGTGCATTTTATTTGAAACCAATGTTCAGATAAATCCATTACGGGATACAGGATGTTGTAACTGAGAGAAACATTTATCAGCATAACTGAGTTACAAGTTCTAAGTAAATATCCTTCCTGGGTATATAGTCATCATGTGAGGGGTAGTGTGTACCTGTGTGTGTGCTGGAGTGCAGGCTGCATTTATTTGCTTGTGCACAAGTACATGATTCACTGCACTGGGCTGTTTCAGACTACTCAATTACTGTATACCAGCAGAAGCTTGTGAATTTACTTGAGCTATGGCAGGCCTGCAGGAACCCCCTCTGTATGTGTGAATATAGATGTAATATTTGGAAGTAAGTTTAGAGTTCCTTTTCCAATTTAAGTTTGTTTGAATCGCTGTCAAGGAATGACATGTCTGTGTGTCGGTCCTTTAATCTCTTGAAGTTAGTAATTCATGAATATCACTTCATATCAGCAATAAGGCATTCCAGGTGCAAACTTCAGGGTTACAACTGTGCTTGGGTAGATGAGGTCACAGAGCTTACGGCTTCATGCCTTAGACTGCCATGCCAAGATGCAGCATTCAACTGTCCTTGGCTGCCTGTCATGTTTTACTCCAATGTTGTGTGTGTTACCATGTAGAATGTAGTTTCAACACCTACATGTAGAGCACACATATTTAAGAAAACCACAAATGAGGGCACCCACTCATCTAAACAAAACTGTCTTGTAGCACGTTGGCCTTTATACATGTTTAAATGAACGAGTTGAATTTTATTTGAACTGTGACATAGTTATTGTTATTAGTTTTGTCATAGTTTTTAAGATGTATTCTTGATACTTCAATTGATTCTGCTTTAGGAGAATCATTTAAGATTTTTACCTTGCTTTTTATATTAGAGAAAATTATATTGCAGCACCATTGGCACAGCAGCCTTAAGTAACAGAAGGAGCCTTTTATTTGGGAGAACTTTGTGGTTGTTCCTGTAAAAAGGCATAATTAAAACAAATGACTGAAAGAAACATATCTTACAGAGAAAGTGAATGAATTTCTTACCCAGGTATGGACTAGCAAAAATGTGGTCTTGTCTCCAGCTTCTGTGAAAAATAATAAGTTCCAGTGATATCCCTCAGTGGGACAACGATAGGGCATAGTTACACCAGAGTTGTGCAGACAACCCTGGCTTGGTTTTCAACCAGATCACAGGTTTAACTCCCTGAAAGAGTTGTGGGAAAGTTTTACAAATTTTGATCTGCTTTGCTGTAGATGTTGCAATTCAGTTGAAACATGTGCCTTGCAAGCTTTTATTAAACAGACACAAACCTCAATTCATGTTTCTTTTTGTGAAGATTTTTTAAGAATCTCTGTCCCTCTGATTTCTAGAATTTCTGTTGTGTCTTAATATGCCAGCCTCCAAGGATGCCCAAGTGGTGCAGCTGGGATGTGTGCCAGACATCTAACAGCTGTTCACTGGGAAGAATGAGAATTTGCATAGCAATTTGTGTGACTGTTCTGCTGGCTTATTTCCTCCTTCACATTTCCAATTTCTGATACACTTGATCTTAATAAATGCAAAAAAAAGCCAATTACCTTGAAAGAATAAATTAGTATAGTATTTTCAGGCACCCACCTGTTATCCTTAGGCTTGTGAATTGGAAGTTTGACCAACCCACAGCTAAACTAACATGCATGGTTTTGTCTTAATCTTAAAAAAATACTCTCACTTCCTGAATTACCACATACTTGAACTCAGATTTGACAGGAGATGCTTTAGACTAAGAAAAGGTTATGTCTGAGCACAAACTTCTATTCATATTATTTTTTAAAAAATTTATTTCTTGCAAAGTAAATGAAGATACAATTTAGTATAACACAATATTAAATACAGTTTCCATGGGGGTGGGAATAAGGAGAAGATACACAAATGTGGAAGAAGAGGGCCAAAAGTTTTCACAGGCATTGAAAATTCTTCCAGCTATTTGCTCTGGTGGCATTACTATTTACTGAAAGGTAGAGGCTAGAGACCAAGTCTTGTTCTTACCACCTTATTTTCACTAAGTCATCTGCAAGAGTCCAGATCTTGTGACATTCCATCAGCTTTTCCATGCAATTCACATGAAAAAGAGCTGCAAGGTCAGGTTGTAGGGATTGTAAGGTATCCCTGAAACACTTCTTAAAACTTCATATAGCCTGTCCTTCAGCCAAAACTTCAACAGAAAAAAGTGTAGGCTGTGCTTGTGGATGCGTGGGCATGTGCACACACGATGTGTTTGCATTTAGAGGTGTCTGTTTTCCTATTGTGTTTGGAGATGGAATGAGCAACTTCTCTTGCCACTAATGGTGATTGAATCTGTAAGTCTGCTAAATATTGATGGGCGGGTGGACTCTGGAGTACTGTGGTATTGGAGATGAAAGAGAAGTGGAACTTTATTCCGACACAAGCAATATTTCATGTGAAATAATACCTCAGTATAAATCTGCATAATCATGCTTTAATGCTCTTTTGAAAACCTGACTTTAGAGGGGGAAAAAAGTGGGAATTCTAAGACATGCTGTGTGTGTTATCTTAATCATCTTTTCTACTTCATCAGTACAGGTTAAAAACAATCACTGTTATGTTGCTGCACTCTTAACTATGCCAAATGCAGAGCTAGTGATGCCTAAAGGTCTTCTGAATTGTTTTTTACCTCAATAATGTGCTCAAATGTAATTAATCCGGCAATGGTTTTGGTTTCAGCACAGTTAAATGTATGTATTTCTGCCTTTCAAGTGGTGTTTAAGGTTACCTGTTTATTTAATGGGACAGAAGGTTTAATGCCTTTTAAAGTTTCACACTTGTTTACTTCAGTAATGCAGAATTATTGGTGGTGCTTTACTTGTTATCAGTGATGTTTAACAGTAGTGTGTATGGCATATGGACTTACCTATGTGCAGCTATTTAATAACAAGTCTAAGGAATACAGTTCCTTTTATCCTGTTTGTTGTCTTGGACAGTTTTTTATCAAAATAATGTATACATAGTAAATATTTTTCTCTTGTAACAATTTTTTTTTCTGTGTAAAAAAAAAATTAATAAAAGCCAAGTCCAGAAAGTATGGATTGTTTGGGACACAAACCATTTTATCCATTGAGAAGTCAAGGGAAGACTGTGCAGCATAGCTGAAATGTCTGTCTTGACGGGCAGCATAAAAAGTCTTGCAACTCTTGAGGACAAGCAGCCTGCTCAGACTGGATCCATATGTCTTGCTGACTGTGCCTGCCTGTTGAGACATACTTGTGTGAAGATGAACAGCAAAATATGAGCTGCTTCATATGGAATTACTGAACTCTGTGACTTTCTCCCTAAAGATCTTCCTACAGCAAGCATGTCACCTGGAAATAAATTGCTATGCAATGTCAAATGCTTACTGATTTTTTTTTTAATCTACTGATGTATTGTATTGAATTTTTACGGGTCATGATTACCTTTTTTAGAGCCCTCTATTGTTTTATGTGATATTATTAGTAGAAATCTTTGAATGCAGATTACTTTGTAATAATTTAGCATGGAATGATACAAAAATCTTAATATTATTTTAATTAATTTCCAAAGACAGTAGAAATACCCTAAAGAGCACTTCTCCAAAAACAGATCATTTAGCACCTGAAAAAAATTACGTATTTACATCCTTAAGTTATAATGATTCTGAGCTTGAGCTCTTATCAAGACTGCTTTGTTTTAGGCTAGTCAGGAAATGAGCTGATATTGAAGTATCCAAGTTTAGCCATTCAAGCAGCCAGGCTTTGTGGTTGCTTAGCTTAAAGGGGAATGGAGCTTCCTGGCAGCATGAAATACAAGTTGGTATCTGTGTGCTCTTCTATGCCTTTATGCAAAACTGAGACCGTGGTTACTAGCTGTGAAACAGAGAACATTCTATTATAGATGATAGAATTTGTATTGATATATGTCTATAAATAGGTGCATATGTGTTTTATGTGCATCTGTATCTGTACAAATATAGATTCTGTTTATAATCAAGGATTCAGAGGAGTTATGTAAAATTACTGTTGATTTGGATTATTTTCCACCTAAATAGTAGTTTTGGAATCTGTTTGTAGGATCTAGTTTCCTAGATTTTCCCATTTTTGCAGTGATCTAGCCTATCATACCTCAATCTGTGTGTGCTTGCAGGTTGCTTAGGTAACAAATGTGGTGGATGTTTTTTAATAGTGGTAAGATGAGATGCATCTTGTTAGGGACTAAACTGCATATATAGAATATACAAACATTAAGCAGTCCTCAGTATTACAGAACTATTCAGTAGGTTGTAACACACTGTCAGTACATACATTTACTGTCAGAACTTTGAGCAGCTTTACAATGCCTTGGAATTTCTTTCTCTTTCACACTTACAGCTGTACTGTCTGCTGTCAAGCCATGATGCCTGCTGGTGCTGTACTGATTGGTAATGGAAAGACACAAAACATGTTAAGACATGTTAAGACTTTATTTTTAAGCTGCAATAAATACCAGAACATTCTGTAAGGTGAGGGTGAATATAAAGTGATGCCTTAATCCATTCTCCCCTCTGGAGTAAGTTGAAAAAAGATGGGTGAGAACACAGCTCCCATCTTCACTGCCTTGTTACACTCTCTGTGAGACTGAGCACAAAAGCTGTGGTGTCCCCGGAGTAACTGCTGGGTACACCTCTGGTTTCTGTGGCTGATCTGACTTCAGTTCTGGGCAACAAGACAGAATCACTGCAGCAGAAGTGACTAAACCATTTATGCAATTTTAGAAGGGTACATTAAAATCAAGTCTGTTTTTAATTTCATCATGTAAACCTATTTCTGAAACGCACACATGAACTGTCATCTTCATCTATTTCAGCTTTATTAGCACATGGATAAATGGTGCTCCTTTTTTTTCTGTCCTTTTTTTTCCTTTTTCTCTCCTCCCAAGTTGGCCCATTTCATGACAGCCTGAGCTGTAGTCAAACTTCTGGTCGCATTCCAGGGACTTGTCCCAGCTGCGAGGGCAGGCCAGAGGAAGGCTCTTGGGCTTGCTGATGTTTTGGCCTCAGAATGCAATTCTTAGGTGTAGTGGTTGCAGTTCACAGTCCTCAGTTCACTAGATCAGCTTTGCTTAAGAAGAACCCTAAAACTAAATTTCACTATGATTCTCTGGCAATAGAAGCTGACAGTGTCCTGAAGATATCTGTGTTGTTTTGGACGTTATCTAAGGAGCTTATTTATTTCTATTTATTTCTTGTCTGTGTTGTTTCCTGTTGAAGCCAAGAGCCATCTCCATTATCGTTACTGAGATGACCTCTTGGATTAGCACTGTATCAGTCTCTGTGGATTGTGCTTCAGTTTTGCAGGAACAGACAAGTTCCCTTGGAAAACATGACTACAGTCAAGTGTGTTTGCATCTCTTTAAATGGTAGGGTAGGATCTGTGGCCACAAATATCTGTACGTTTGGTTTGTCGTCACATAGTTTTTGTGTAATTGGATGTTGAAAATAACACAGTTGTGCTAGTGAGTGTCCACAGGGTGAGCTTGGCTCTGGTTCTGCTCTCTAAGGTGTGCCCTAAATTCTGGCAATGGGAGTGAAATACAGAAGCCTGAATTTCCATCACCAAAATGCTGTGTTAATGTATTAGAAATACATGGGTTCATAGGTGGAAGGGAATACTGTGGATAAAATCTAGTTTATATCTTCACAGGCTGTAGGGGAAAGTGGATGTTTCTAAGTGCTTGAAGAGACATGAAGAGAATAGAAAGGGAAGTGTGTCCTGTTATGTAGGCTAAAAATGGAAACTTGATTTTGAGAGGATTTAGTTTGCTTGTTGAAAGTTGTGTAAGGATGCAACACACTTCAGAAGAGGGAATGCTTTGCTGTGTCTCCATGCAGAGCTAAGCTTGTCCTAAACTGGCTTGTTTGCATTGTCTGGCTGGCTCATTAAGTGTTTTAAATTAATGAGCCTTCTAGTGCCTTTGTGAAGGAAGGAATTAGGGCACAAAGAGCAACCGTAACATCCTCAAAAGTTGCTACAGCACGTTAACCAGAGATGGATCTGGATGGTTACTTTCATGTTACTGGTAAACCATTCTGTAAAACTATTTTGTTTTACTTTTTGCCTTCCCCGTCTGCGATCTTGCATCATGCCACATTTTAGAAGCTGTCATCCCTTCACCTTGGTGGGGTAAAAAATAAAGGCTGACAGCTTGTAATAATGGGATATGATCTCCCAACAATTACCTCTCCTTAAAAAACTGGTAATTCCCCAGGTGGCAGGTGCAGGTCTAGCAGTTGGTTGTCACCTTTGACTGTTGCCTGTAATATTTGACTAAAGATGAATGAAATGGGTTCCGGCATTCTTGAGCAGAGCTTCTCTTCCAGCCTAGATATGTCATCACTGAAGTTGCAACACAGCTGACAACAAACACCCCTGCCTTCCTAACAACCTTCTAGTAAAACTAGCAAACCTGTTCGAAGCAGGAAGGGGAAGCATTTCTGATGGAGCAACACCTAACAGTTTGACCAGCTGGATGTGGAGGCTTGGCAAAAGGCTGTTCCTGAGCTGTTACCATCACTATGTGAGGGGAGATGCTCTTGTTCTTGTTTGTTAGCAAGAAGATGCTGCTGGAAACTCGTGCTTGGGGCGATGGGAAATTGAATACTGTTTGCTTTGATGAGTAGTAATTGACACTAGAGTGGTCTGGCTTGTATTCACACTTCCACTGATCACAGACTAACCAGTGCGATGAGTTCCATGCCCAGGTTCTTTTATGCATGTTTACTGGGACTGATGTGTTTGCTTGGTGCTTTCAGAAGGACCATTTCAGTCTTGCTCTCAACAACAGCACACACTATTCTTGTACCCAAAAATATTGCATCTTTCCTAAAGGAGCAGCAACCTGAATGTGCACTTCTAAGATTCTGTGCTTCCAAGACAAGCCCAGCTTACAACAGAGAAGCATATTTGCTGGGTGACAACTATTCTTCAAAGACTGAAGTGTCCCAAGATCTGCTCCCCTTTATGCAATAATGTTCTTTTTCCTCTGTTTCATTTATGGTGGTTCTTGTAGTTTGGCTGGGTGGGTTTTTTCCTACAGGCTCAGGAGAGCAGGAGACTGCCCATTTTCCCCCCAAGTCAACCCCCCAGGAAGTGCAGTTCACCCTGTGTCCGCTCAGCTTGCAGAAAAGCCGGAGGGAGTAGCTGGATGCATGTGGTGGTTTGACTCCGACTGAATGCCAGGCACTCACCAAAGCTGCTCTCTAAGTCCCCTCTGCAACTGGACAGAGGAGAGAAAATACAACAAAAAGTTCACGAGTTGAAACAGGGACAGGGAGAGATGACTCACAAATTACCCTCACTGGCAATGTGAAATAGTGGAAGATGAGGAATTTGCACCTCAGCGTTGTGCGCTTTGCCACGGGCGGGCTCCCCGCTCGACGACGCGGGG
>VZTZ01031160.1:444811-533976 GCA_013400955.1 Drymodes brunneopygia
CTGCCCCCCGGGGCAAGGGTGGGCGACACCGTCTTCACCGTCCCGAGGAGCCGAGAGCGGGCGGCGGGCGGCTGGTTCGAGCTGGTCTCTGCCGGCGCCACCTCCGTGGGGGTCGACAGGACGTCGGGGCGGCTCTACCTGCGGCGGGAGCTGCGACCGGGGAGCCGGGCGGAGGTGCTGGTCAAGGTGCACCACGGCGGCGGAGGAGGTAGCGATCCGGGACGGAGAGGGTGGCCGGGATGGGGTCGGTTCTCCCCTCGGCGGTGCCCCGGGTGGGTCGGGGTGGCCGCGAAAGGGATGGATGGGCATGAAGGTTTGCCCCGAAGGAGGCAGGCACGGCCGTGCCGGGCATTTGCCATTCGAGGAGATGCGGCCGCGATGATGCTGCCCTCCTCGGGGTGCGGAGAGCCGCAGGCGGCTGCGGGAGCTGCCCCCCGGCTGTGGGAGCTCGGTGGGTGGCGTGGGAAGGTGCTGGCTCTTCCCCGATACCGCCCGCAGAGCTTCTGCCTCTTGCCTTTGAAGGAGCAGCTGGAAAAGCAGGGAATGGTGTTTTGGTTATGTTGTCTTGTAAGGAATTCTTGTCACAGTAGGTTCACTTTTGTGGGACCAGAGGTGTTTTCTCGGGGGTTAACAAGCAGTTAGGGCCCGGTAAAGAAGGGCCCTACAATAGACAGTTTGTCTCATAGTAGGGGCAGTTAGCAGGGAGCCTCTCCTGTCGCTCCGGTCCTGCTGGAAGGAGCTGGGAAGGAAGAGGTGACGCTGTCCTGGGTGTGGGCACTCACTGACCTGCAGCAGCAGCCCACTGCGCTGGGGGATCCCGCTGTGCCCGCTCCCTGAACCGAGCCGAGTGATGCTGGGAGTCAGCTTCAGCACCGGCAGAGCAGCGCTCGGGAAGACAAAGGAGTCGTTGCGAAATAGATGTCAGCGAGCCTAGGATAAGCAAAACAAAAATGAGAAAGATCTGGATCAGGAATCCTAGGAGCTGGTGTAGAGAGCTAAATGGAGATATTGTAGTTTTACCACTGTGTAAGGCCTCTATACATCACGAGCTCGTATGCTGCTGTGTATAGTTTTCCTAATGAGACAGCAAAGAGAAGGGCTAGACCTTATAAACTTCTTAAACCACATTAAGCTTGAGGTGTGTTATGGCTGCAGAAGCCATCCTTCCCATGTGTTACTTTCATCTTAGAGTAAGTCTTAGAGTGTAAGTTTAGCTCAGGTCTCTGGTAACATAACTTTTTTATTATTTGCTTGGGTTTATTTTGTATTGTTTGTTTGTCTTTTTTCTTAGATGTTTGCACCTTAATTACTGAGGGAATATTTACCAATTTCTATCAATGAATGTTACAGGCTAGTGCTCAGGAAAGGTGAAACATAGACCTGGGAGGAAAACAAACGTGTTGAAGCATGCTGTGGGCTGTGATCTTTACCAGACTGCTGTGTGTAGTCTGAGAATCCAGAGCTGCCTGCCTGAGAAACTTATTCTTGCAGGAATGGGATATGTTGTGCAAGTGACAAACATTTAACATTAGAAAAATTCTGCACAGTATTTCTAGGTACTAACTTTAAACAAATCACCTGATGTTTAAAGTAGAACTTCTCATTCAAGCTAAAGATGGAGTTGGAAAGGGGACACACAGTTTGACTGTCTTACTTATTTATAGTGAAAGCAAATAACCTTGTGAACAGTGTTCAACATATGATTAATTGTGTTGTCCTCTCCAATCTGGTGCTGTACAGCATGTTTTTACCACTGTCTGTGCACTAATAATGTATTGACAAGAGATGAGCCTCAGGGAGAAAGGAATTCAATGATCAAGTGGGGCAAGGTCATTTAGACACTCCTTTAAGCTACTTTGAAAATAAAACTCTCACATAACTTTTTACAACAACAAAGTTGGGATCTTTTTCTGTCTGCTTATTTTGCAAAAATAAGTTGAAATGGTGAGAGGATTTGAGCATCTCTTTTTTTTTTATCTGAAGAAACCTGGTGAACTGTCAAAAGTCAAACAGAATTAACTTTGGTCTGCTCCTCATTTCTCCTCATGTCTCTTACTAAATGTAATTAACAATAACTCACAAAGCAATCAATATTATGGAACATGTGCCAAACTTTTAATCACCTCTTTAATTGAAAAACAAAGCTATCGGACCTTTATTAATTGCCATCTCTTATGTAAAAGTCATGAATGGACTTTAGGCATTTCGCAGGTGCTGCTTCTCTGGGGAAGCATGTGTCTTGAGGATTTGGATGTGTTTGCCTTTTTCTTTTTTTTTCAAGAAAAGAAAGCTTTTTAAAAAACTAAGCTTAAAAAAAATAAAACAGTAGGTCAGATAGTAACTTAGAGCACTGTTTCCTGCAACAGTATTCTTAGGAAGACAAGGTATTCCTGTGCACAGTTGAAATGTTGAAATAAGCTGAGTGCAGAGTACAATAACCTTTTGAATCTTCCCAGTTGCTCAGTAGCACAGAGCTACTGTGATAGGGAGGGGGCTGCCATCTGCTTTGTGGGGACCCTGCAGCAGGCACTGTTAAACGCAGCTGTTCTCCCATTGAATGGACACTTGGTACATGGACTGAGCATCGTAAAGATGTTTGCACAACTTCTGTGGCTGGTCTTATTTACCTACCCCGAGCAGTTTGCATCTTCTTTAGGAATCTGGCAGCTTCTGTCTGTCTGTCAAAGCCTTGTTGTTCTGGGCTCTGTGCATGAACAGTTATGGATTGGACCTGGAGTTTAGACAAGACTCTCATACAAAGGTATGAGTTGCAGACCCAGCATTTCTCCTCCAGATTTTCTTTTGGGACATTTCTCATCCTGGAAACACAGACTGCACCATCAGAACAGTGAGTGGTTTGAGCCTGGAGAGGCTGGGGGTGGTGAGGAAGGGTTGAAGCTCCTTTTCTGTTCAAGTCTACCCCTGTTCATGCACACCTACAAGTACCTTCACAGGTTCTCACAGTTGTTACCAACTTACACAGGGTGGGATGTGCAGTTGCTGTTTCCTCTTCTGCCCCCTTAGCTGCCCTCTCTGATGCTGGCAATAGGTACTGCTGTACACTGCATGGAAGTTTGACATTTGGGACTTTGTCTATCATGCTTCAAAAAACAATTTCTTACCCCTGTTCTTCAGCTCTAGAAGACTTTTACCTCTCTTGGGGGTTTTGGTTTGGTTTGGGGGGTTTTTTGTTTGGTTTTTTGTGTGTGTGTTTTGGTTTGGTTTTGTTTTGGTTTGTTTTTTGGGTTTTTAGTTGTTTTTTTTTCGTTTGTTTGTTTTGTTCTGTGTTTGGTTTGGCTTTTTGTTTCTTTAAGCTTAAGAGCCTGTCACAAAGGGCTTACAGAGTGCACAGAGCCTTGGCTTGGAATAGTGAGACCCGGTGGGAGATGTCCATGTTCCTGCACACACTCACACTGCAGATACCCTCCACATGCTATCTAACTGAAAACAGCTGTGTAGGAAGTCACTCCATAACCTACAAAAGATAATTTTGTTTGGCAACAGTAGGAACTCAAAAAAAGCATGGCAAGACAAACCTCTTTGTTTGTCTTGTGTCTGCAGTGCACTGAAAGGTTAAAGGATGGATGTTAGCACCCCTTTAAGTCTGGGATGCCTCAAGACATCAAGGGTGGGGGTAAACACCAGCAGGTAGTTTAAGACTGAAGTGAAAAAAACAGTTGCAAGGCTGCTCAGTATTTTCTTGGTTTTGGAGGTGCAATGGATATCTCATTCCCTGTTCTCTTTCAGGTAGGAAAATAACTGTTTACTACTGTTTACTACTGAATTCCAAGGAGATAGATCTTAAATCTTACTGAGGATGCTGTGGCATACTGTAGTTCCTTCAGTGCAGTGTCTCATGGTAGAATATGATCAGTGTTGAACCCTTATGACTCACTGGAAGCAAACTGCCTTTTAAAAAGACATCTGTCAGATCTTGACATTCCTGGAAATACAACCTACACTGCACATGAATATGTGGTTTGAGTCCCTTGTACTTTCTTGAGAAACTTCCATCAGGATGCCTACTGGGAAGGGAAACCTTTCAGTCCATGTAATACTGCTTTTTAAAAAGCTAACAAGTAATTCATGTATGCTGCTGGCCAAGATTTCAAATCAAGCTTAGGTTTGGGGGTTTTTTTCCTTTTTTTTTTAGCAGAGCCAGAAATGGCCCACTGCTTCCTGGCACCCCCTGACATTTTTAGAAAATAAATCTTACTCCAGAAACAGAAATTTGACCTGATCAGGTATTGAGGTCATATTATATGCTGGTTTTTTTTTCTTCCTGGGTGTGTGTGGGGGTGTTTCCTCCCGGTATCAGACTGATTAAAACCATCTGTGGATGCCATTAGTGTGCCTCCAGATTCAGGTACCCACAGAAAAAGCTTGCTTCACTTAACCCGTGAAACCACTTTAATGGCCAGGGATCACTGAATGAAAGAGCAAGCTCAAGGATGAAGGTTATTACCTTACCCTGTCTGTAAGTATCTTTGGAAAAACGTTGCTCTAAAAAAAAATTTCAAAATTATTGTAAACATATATAATGATCCAGAGGCAATAAATAAGCATGTCGGATAAAGTCAGACATTTTGAGAAGCCAACAAAAAGCTCAAAACTGAAGAGGTAAATGTGAAGCTTATGTTACAAGTATTCCTGGTAAGTTACATAAGCTATTTAAACTATGAGAAAACCTCTATCGTAACAAGTTTGAGAGAAAAGCAGTGGGAGACCTTAAAAATAGAATATTCAGCCCTTTATTCTTAAGATTATCATCTTGAATCCTTTTATACAGACTATGATTTAGTACTTCTGAGTTTTCGTTTCATTTCAACTGCAGGAAGGCATTTTAAAATCTGGTTTTAAACCCATAGCTGCACCATGCCAGAAACACCCCTGCATGTTCCCAGTGTTGTCTCACACTCCAGGAGCACTGTGCAGTGCACAGCAGCGTTTGATTTTTGTGTGCTGTCAGGAGCTGCCTGACCAGGAGCTGCCTTTATACACCTGCATCACACATGGGAAGCCCAAAACTCACACACCCCATGTTTGCACAGGCAGTCTGTTCATATTAGCTCCCCTAGGCAGATGTGCATGTAGCCTTCTCTTTTGGGACTACGACTGAGGTGGAATTGAACTTGCTGGTGCATCTCCGATGGGCTTGGAAAGCTGTGTCCTCCCCAGGGAGCAGTGGCTGCACAGCTGTGTTTTGGGGCAGGCATTTGGGCTCCTTGCTACAGCACTCAGACCTTGGCTGGTGCAGAACTCAACAGTACTGCAGTTTGAGCAGTGTGGTTGGCTTGCTGGTGGAAACTGCCCAAAAGCTAAGAAAAAGTAAGGCAGAAAGTTTAAGAAAAGCCTTTAAAACCTGACCTGAGGAAACAGGCTGATGGAAAGGACTTGGAGTTCTGCTCCTGCCGTGGATGTTGCTGATGGAGTGACCCAAAAGCAGTTTAGAAATCTAGTATAAAAGGAGAACTGGAAGGTAATCTAGCAGCTTTACCTTTTCATTTCTTAGGACACAGCATGGCAGCCAGCACACAGCTCCTTTGGAGGCTGCTGCTCCAAACACCTCTCAGTGCTGCTGCCCAGCTTCACCAAAGGGGCACATGCTGCTTCTCACAACTGCATCCAGTAGTGTTAAAGTGTGGAAGTTAATATTGCTACAATGTATTTTGGCATCTTTTTGTACATATCAAACACATTTGCTGTTCTAAACCAGTTCTATTTTCCTGGTGATGTTAACTTCTTAAGCGTTTGGAAAGGAGTTAATACACTCTAAGTATGGTCATTAGAACAGCTCTTACAGCATAAAGCCTCAGCAAATAACTTTTTGTTTTTAAAACATTTAAACAACCTTCAGGGAGAAGAGACTTTAATTATATTAAAGGACAACACTGATAAATGCCTGTAGTTTTTCCACAGGAATACTGAACATCAAAGCAAAGTGATTTCTAACCACTGAAGCAATCAGACTCTGCTATAGCCTCTCAGGAACAAGATTTTTAAGCTTTATAAGTGACATTTTAATGAGGAAGAGCAAGTGCTGTGCTGGGTGGGATGATGAGAAGACATGATTGCTGCTGTGTTTTACTACACTTTTCTTCTTTAAAAGCCATAAAAAATCCCTCAGGGCAAAATGCCCTCTGTGCTGTTGACTTCTCAGCTAGTCTTACTACTTTGGCATGATCTGACTTTCTCATCAACTGCAAATGATTCTTTTTTGTGTAGTATTTAATAACATTTTTACTGGGGATTAGTCAGCTGTTAACATGGCAAACTGAAACAAAATACTTGTTTTATGTAGAATTCTGTTATATGGAAGCTTTTGAGGTCCTATACATAGTTGTACCCCCTACCTGCTCTGTGGTGTTGTGTTTCTAATTCTCCTGATTGTGTGGTAACGAGCAGCTGTTGGCAGATACAGTACATTTAAGGGTTGAGGCAGAAATGCTACTCCTGTAATCACAGGTCTGAGAGTGCTTCAGAACTTTCCTCTGGAAACAGACAAGAAAATTAAAACAGATTTTAAAAACTGGAGGAGGACACTGCAGGCAAGATGATGTGATAGCAGTAAAAATACAATGGATTTCGAAGTTCTGTTCCTAAAACTGCCTGGAGCTTTGCCTGTGGTGTACAGACATCTGCCTGTGGAAATTATCTTTGCTGCCTAACAAATGCCTGTGGCTGTCTCAGACACCCCCTGTGATGGAGGTGCCCACTGTGGCTGTGCATTCACACAGAAAGTGAAAAATTGACTGAAGATATTTCTTTGCTGTCCATGTGTGCAGTGGCACCTGCAGTTGCCTTTTAGCCTGATGGTCCCACTGGGTGAGTCCACAGGTAATACTGAGAGAAGCAAGACCTTGCCTCCTAAACTGGGTGAGGGTGTGTATATATAAAAAATGTGCTCAAGTGCTGGTGTATATTAAGAAATACATAATAAATATAATGCAAAATGATCTCTGCAGGCTGCTCTTTCAAGCTTGCTGGTTGTGGGTAACTGAGGAGGGAAAAGTGAAATTGTCATAGCTTTAGGTGAGGCAGTTGGTGCAGTGACACTGCCCAGGTGTCCTGTGGCTGTGGGCTCTTTATCCACAGCTGCTGCAGGGGTTTGTGGCCTGCAAGGGACTGAACAGGCCTATTGCCATGACTGATGGTGAGGGTATCACCTTGCCTTCAGGACACAGCTTGGTCCAACATGAGTCCAGACAGTGCCCTGGGGTGTTGCATGAGAGTATGATACTCCTGGGCATTGCATCCAAACCTTAGGAGTATTTGTGAGACACCAAATCTGTGAATTAATAAAAACATCATGCTCAGGAATCTCTCATCAGTGTTTGAGGTGGGGCTGACCCATCATGCTCATGACAGCAGACCAGCTGGACTAAAGGTGCTCCCATACAACTTTTCTTAAGGGAGTTGAAGAAAAGAAATTCGTCAAAATTAAGCCTTCCATTTTGAAGGGGAGATCTGTGTTGTGAAGGTTTTCCCCATTGTAAGAGCTTCTTGATGGCCCTTCACTTCTCCCAGTGGGGGTGACAGCACATGCTGGGTCAGAGGTGTGAGCATCATAGGTGTTGCTGACTGGACTAGTCCTCAAAACCAAGTTAAAGCTGTTTTCTCTTCTCTTTTACCTCGGTGAATGCCTTTATTTGGGATGCTCATCTTCTGGCCAGCTGCTGATGTTCAAGCTTGTAGGAATAATTTACCACTTGGGCAGGAGAGAGTGGCACAGTGGACAGCATAACTGTGTAAATATCACAAACAGTGTCATTAAAATGCAAAAAAAAAAAAAGCATTTCTAAAAGTGGTTATGAACTCTGGTTAAAGATCAATTACTGCCACAAGAAATTTTGATTCAAGTTCAAGTATTCCAAGGTAGATTATGCTTATGGCCCTGAAGATGACAGGGGGGGCTCTTTAGCCTGATGGTAACTATTTCTCAGGTGTAGATTTCCTGGCTGTGGTTCAATAATGAGCCAAAGCTGTTGATGCCTTGCCCTAATGCTGAGGATTAGTGGAGTGGCCTGACAGCACAATGAGGGGCTTTCTAGGCATCCCGCCTTGGTGTCCTATTTCAAGCTGGGTACTTCAGAAACTTCTTCACATACCACACTATCTCTTTTCAATTCAAATGATTCTTTTTGCCTGAGGGGATAGAAACAAAACATAAACTACCATTTTTAACGCACACTTTTTACTTCTCAATTTTTCAACTTTAGTCCCCGCAAACCCACATCAGTCAGTGCAGCTCTAACCATAATTTCAGGAAAAGAGATTCTCTTATGTTCCTTCTTCTGGTAAGGGAGGAAACTAAATGATTAAGAGCCTGAAATTGATACAGGCTTGCAAGAATAGCCACTTGCAGTTTCAAAACCCATTCCAGTTCTTTCTTTGCTTACATATTCTTGTCCCAGGATGGTGTGGCTGTGTCTGCTCTGATCTGCTGAAGAGTGTTTAGCCCTCCAAGACACAAACTTAGCATCTCTTCATTCCTCCCATTCTTGCACTTGCTACATCATAACATTTTTACTTCAGATGCTCTTAGCTGGTGATTGATTGGCATCCCTTTTATTTACATGCCTTTTTTAGATGTAAGAGGTAATGGTGAAGCCTTGGGGATACACCAGTATCTCCAGGAAAATCAGCCCTCCTTAATATTCTGTCCAGACTGATCGTACCATCACTCTTCCCAATGTGTGGTGCAGAGGCCAGACTATCCTGTTGACAGTCTGGTTTCACAGGGTACAGAGCCTGGATTCCTGATTATTTCCTTCCTTGCAGTGGATGATTCATATTGACAAAATGGGTGAACTGCAACATCACTGGGTGATGTTGCATTTTGATTAAATAGGATGCTGTGGCTGTGTCAGGAACAAAATAAAACACTATTGATTTCAGAGGCTTGATCTGTTAATGCCTTTGCAGCTATGACAGTTGAAAACCCAATGCATTCCTGGGGAAAAACTCTATTTGTCAAGGCTGGTTTTGTTTCACTGACTTGTTTCAAGACAGTGTGAAAATTTTACACAGTATTTGATTGCCATGTGTCTGTAACACCTTAAAATCCTTGAGTTTCTCACACCTGGTGCGTGTGCAAAGGGGAGTGACCAGAACAAAAATGTCCATACTCATAGTGTTGCTTCTGAACAACCCTTTCTGGATGATAGGGGAAATTAGTGCTGTTTGACTGACCTCCTGTTAGTCTCCAGACCATGTTCAACACTGCTTTATTAGGGTTTTGGACTTGATTTGACTAAAATCTGCTCTTTGTAATTATATTTTCTTCCATTTATGCCTTGCTAGAATTAGAGCTCTGATCTATATAGATATAACCTGGACTGTTTTGTCAGCATGTTTGCAGGTTGCTTCAATTTAAATTTTGTTTACTTGTGTGGAGAAAACAGCTTCAAGTCTGAAAATCTGAAATAAATGCTGAGGGCCTGAAGGAGTGAGCCAGGTCTCAGCTGCAGAAAGATATTCCACCCTATAGCTGAAGTTTATTACCCCCTACTGCTGTACCACAGCCCTCCAGGTTTGGCCTCATCCCATGTTTTTCCTTTCCTGTGTAGTGCTGGATGTTTCTAGAGTGCCATTCACTCATTTTCTCACTTCTTACCCTTAAGCAAACAGCAAAGATAAAACACAGAGTCAAAAAAATGTTTGTGTTAGAAGTTCCTTAAAGCTGCAGGGGAATGAGTGACATGTGGACATGTATGCCTCAAAAATCAATGAGATGCAAAAGCTGAAGGGCAGGGAGATTAATGTGTGAGGGAAAGGATTTAATAGTCTTGCTGGTTCCGTGCCCCTGCCTAGAGGCAAGTTTTGCCTCAACAAAGCAGTTGCCAGCAGATATTTGTCTGGTCAGGTCTTAAAGATCTCAGTGATGGATGCTGTCTCACCTCTCTGGCCACTGTCAAGGGCTCCATTGTCCTTAGAATTAAAGACATGCTGAGGGATCCCACCCCCAACATCTGATGCCAGTCTTTTCTTTGGGACTGAGAGTTAGTTATTTTTTGGTTTGCAGGTAATGGAACAACTGACTGACTTCATACATCAGTCCTTCAGTCTCTTATATCACTGTTTGCCTGTCTCTTGCAGTCTCCTGAAAATCTCCAGGGCTTTTCACTTCTCTTGAAGGGCAATTCTTTCTTGTTATGTTCTCGACTTTTCTCTGGACACTCACCAGCTGGTTCATGTCTTTCTTGAAATCCAGCCCCTAGAACTTTAGTTCACTGGATCACCCAGGGAGGTTTTGGAGTCTACCCCCTTGGAGATACTCAAAAGCCTTGTGGACATTTTTCTGAGCAGCCAGCTCTAGGTAGCCCAGCTTGACCAGAGCAATTGGACCAGATGATCTCCAGAGGTCCTGCCAACCTCACCCATCCCATGAGTCTGTGATCTGAGGCTGTTCAGTGAGGGCTGAGCATGAGCCAGTGCGTGCCCAGATGGCCAAGAAGGCCAATGGCATCCTGGCCTGTATCAGCAATAGTGTGGTCAGCAGGAGCAGGGCAGGGATTGCCACCCTGTGCTCAGCAATGGTGAGGCCACATATCAAGTGCTGTGTCCAGTTCTGGGCCCCTCACTACAAGAAGGATATTGAGGTGCTGGAGCGTGTCCAGAGAAGGGCAATGGAGCTGGGGAAGGGTCTGGAGCACAAGTCCTGTGAGGAGCAGCTGAGGGAGCTGGGGGTGTTTAGCCTGGAGCAAAGGAGACTCGGGGGAGGCTTTCTCTGCAACTGCCTGAAAGAAGGGTGTAGCCAGGAGGGGCTCAGTCTCCTCTCCTAAGAAATGATAGCACAAGAGAAAAAGGCACCAAATTGTGCCAGGGGAGGGTTAGATTTGATATTAGGGAAAGAATTCTTCACAGAGAGGGTTGCTGAGCACTAGAACAGGCTGTCCAGGGAAGTGGTTGAGTCACCATCCCTGGAGGTATCTAAAAGACATGTGGATGTGGCATTTAGGGACATCGTTTCATGGAATCCTAGGATTGTTAAGGCTGGAAAAGACCTTTAAAATCATCCAGTCCAACTGTCAACCTAACACCAGCACCATGTTCACCATTAAATCATGTCCTCAAGTGCCGTATCCACATGCTTTTCCAGCACTTCCAGGGATGGTGAAGCCCAGATTAAGTGGTGGAGTTGGTAGTACCAGGTTAATGGTTGGACTTGATGATCTTAGAGTCTTTTCCAACCTAAATTCTTCAATGTTTCTATTTAAATACACCTTTCAGAGAGAGGGAAAGTGAAGTGTTTTTAAAAGTCCAGAAAATTATGGTTAATTTGAACCACACAAATATTTGTCTTGACATGCTGTCCTGAACTCAGTAAAATTTGTGCCCTTGTCTGTCTTTTTAAAAACATAGTGCTGACTTTTAGTGGGTGTTACAATACCTACAGCAAGGGTTAGGACTTGAACAAAATTTCTTCAAGAAGCCCATATATACCTTTAGCATGTTTGTGACTTGCTGTGAGTTAAAAAGGCTTGTATATAGGTCTTCCTAGAGACAAAAACTCTTTGATTAAATCTGTACATGTCCTTTGCAGTGCAACATTCCTTCCCCGTTTGTTTAGAGATACTAATGGATAAGATCTTAACATTCCTGACTAAAGTTTGTGAGCAAGCTGTCTAGAAATCCATGTGTGCTTTGCAGATGATGACTGGTACCTCTGCCACGTGACACTGCTTTCCCCAGAGGAGGAGCTTCTGTCCTGGGCCATGTACCCATACCCGTACCTGGCCCGTGTCGACCCCGACGCGCGCAAAGGCGCTCTCGTCTACCAGCTTGTGGCACATTACAGCAGCCTTGGAAACACCACTGCTGGCATAACCTACACACTCACTGCAGGTAGGGCTGGTCTGAGAAAAAGGTAAAATTCTGTTAAGCTGCAGATATTTCGTACCAAGTTCCCATATTATAACTTCGTTCGTAGATTTTTTTCCTTTGGGGAATCCTTAAAGATACAGCAGGAACGGCAAGTAGAGGCTGGAAGTGCTGTAAGTATGTGGATGGGAGTCTTTCTCGTTGCCATTTTCTTTGCTTTACTTCTATTTTGAAATTATGGCAACTTTCCTATTAGCTTAAGGCTCCATTTCTTACTCGTTTATGTTTCTTTCGCACTGCACTGGTCAAGAAAACAGTGTGAGTGAAAGATAAGGTGAACAACTGGAGAGGTAAAAAGAAGTGCATACAAGGACAGAGGTGGATGGGCTGAGGATAGCTTACTTTGAAATGGTGAGGGTGCAAATGTTCTTGCTGTGGGGCCTGCCTCAGACCAGGATTGTGCATGTGTTGCTAGGTGGTGAAGAGCGATTCCGAGTGGATAAGGACACTGGCATTATCATGACAACTGGCTTGCCTTTGACGTGGAACAAGGAGTATGTGGTCACTGTGGAAGCCTCTGATGAGTACGGCAACAAAAGCCCCTATGCCTCCGTGTCCATCCTGGCAGGCTCCCGACCTCCGCAGTTCACTAACATGTCCTACAGTGTGTTCGTCCCCGAAAACACTCCAGCAGGAGAAAAGTAAGTTGTACTTGGTTAGGGGACTCCCTCCCTGCACTCTGAGAGGAGCTGCACAGAGCACAACGGAGTGAAACTTCTGTGGTTTTGCTTCTCAGGGTTACGCATATGCATTTGCCTATTACACTTTAAAAATAATGCTGTGTTTTCTAAAAGAAAATATGCCTCTTCTGATGTTTCAGAGTCTCCAGTGTGACATGAATCTCCATGTGTCCCATGTAGTCTGGGTGCTGGAATTATTTTAATGCTTTTGGGATCTTAGTGCATTGCATTGTGAATTAGAGCAGCCAAACTACTGGCTATGCATCTCCTGGTAATTTAAACAAATGGTTAAAAAATAGTCTTTTAATTAACCACATCTGGAGTTGTTTGTGTCCTGTTTGACTTGTATTTAAATTTCTAGAAAGACAAGTCATTGCCAGGCTCTTGAGATAACACCACCAGTGTGAAGTACAAACAGATAAAGCTCAACTTCCAAGGGGCTCTGGTGCATGAAGAGTATCTAAGTCAAGCCACAGTGGGGAGATGCTCTCAAGCTGGCTCTGGGTTTATCGTCACTGTTCAGCTACTTGGGAGCAGAATGGGCTTTAAGACCTCTAAGGAGCAGGTGGAACAGTGCCATAAGGCCTCTAAGGAGCAGGAAACCTCAAAATAAACTGATGACCTAGGAAAAATTGCTGGAGATGTGCCACTAATCCTTAAGAGAGACTGAATGAGAAGGAGGAGGGAAATTTCTCTCCTTCCCTGGAGCTTTCAGTGAGATGAGCTAAAAGTGTATTGTCATGCTGATGAAAGACTGATGTGAGAGGTGGAGCTTCAAAACATAAGTCACAGTATGGAGGCAAATGTTCCTTTGATGTCCTGCCAAGGTGGACAGCAGGATCTGGAAATCCCTGTGCTCCATGGGTTTCTCATCCATGTCTGAACCCATTTCTTTTCTGAATATATAATTTCAGAGAAACTCAGAAGTACAGTAGGTCACTTATTCCTGAATAACTGAGAAACAGAGGGTAAACCAGTAACTGCTGTCAAGTATTTAAAAGGGTACAATAGGGAAGAAAAAGATGTTTTAATGTTAGTGAGGGTTGAAATGCGTTGCTATTTTGGCACTGCTATGTCAGTGAATAAGTTTGGTGAAAGAAGAGAAGGTAGAAGGGCTCCTTGTAGCAAAAGGGGTTTCCAGTCTGAATACAAAGCTGAGCCAAGCATTGACAGAGAGTGAGCAAGACACCTTTCCTCATCCTATCCTCCTCCTCTAGGTGCTGAGGAGACAGCTTTTGTTGTTACTGTTCTGAAGTCAAGGGTTGTTCTCTCATTCTTTGCAGAGTAGCAGTTGTAGAGGCTGTTTCTTTCCAGAGCCAGCCTCTTTCCTACAGTCTCCTGACAAACCCCTCTGGGCTGTTCCGGGTGCGGCAGGAGAGCGGAGAGCTCAGCCTGACCCACCCCGTGGACTACGAGAGCGAGCACCACCTCTACCACCTCTTACTGAAAGCCATGGAAGCTGAGAGCACTCTCAGCAGTGTCACTGAGGTATGTGAATCTCTTCACATCCTACCCATGGTCTGCAGTCTTGTTACCTTGCTAGCAGGACCAGTTACACAGATGGATAGCCCAGGACACTCCTGAGGATGCTGGGCAGGGAGGAGGCCTTGCAGTACAGGCAAAAAGCTGGGCTCTGACCTGGGCCCAGATTCAGGCTCTGCAAATATCTCTAGTTATTACTTTTTGGCTTTGCCCCCCCATCCTGGGAGTGGAGGAGAAAATACTTCTCTGTGTTAGAGGAGCAGTGTGAGAAGAATAGCATCAGAGGAGTAAGGATGGGACAGCAGCAAAAGCACTGACTGCCACTGCAGTGTCCAGAAAGAGGTGCTGTTTGAGCAGTGTAGAAGCTAAAATCCATTCTCAAGATGTCCTTTTTCCTCAGGTCATGGTCCATATCACCGATGAAAATGACTGTTCTCCTGAATTCCAGCGCTCCATTTACAGCAGAGACAACGTTCCTGAAACCATTCCTGTTGGCACGTCTCTTCTGCAAGGTGAGGACCATCCTGTTACCTTTCACTTCAGCCTTGCCACAGACCTGTCAGCTTGTTATCTGTTCATGTTCTGGCCATGGGGAAGTGCTCTCTTCCACAGGCACTGCCTTGGTAAGATGTGGATGGCAGCTTTCCTGGTGGTCTGTGGATGGCTTTTAGGTATCCTGGAAGTAGAGTTGTGTCTTCAGGTGAGGATCACTGTCCTGTGCCCAAGGAGAGATCCTGTGGTATCCAAGGGCAGTTAAAGCAGCTGATAGGAGGTGGCTTAGTTTCCTTTAAGTGTTATAGTTGTCTTTTAACTCATCTTGGTAATCTTTTTGTGTCCCAGAAGCAACTGCAACTAGTTTTTCTTTTCTTAACATGTTAAGAAAAAGCAGGGCTTTTTTAATGGGCAGCTAGTTTTATCAAATAGGCATTAATGCTGTATAACTGATTAGCAAAATGTTAAAGGAAGAATATTTGGAAAACCTGCGAACTTATACTTATGGTTGTGGCTTACCAGTCACCATCCCATGTTTGTTGTTTTTAACATGGCCTCATGTCACTTGCATATAAACCCTGAGTGCAGAGATGACATTTTTAGAGGCTAGAATGGTATTCTGTTGAAAGACTTTAGGGGTTATGAACCCTGAGAAATAAGTATGTACCAAGGCAAGACTTAGCAAAAAGACAGAAATGTAAATTTCCCAAAGTTGGAGCTGAACTCTGCAGGTTGCAGAGGTGATAAGAAGCTTAGCTTCCCTTGTGTAAAGGGGCTGCAGGGCCTGCTTTCTCTAAACACCTGCTAAGAGACTTCAGAGCTTGTCATACTCAATTTTTAGATGGGAAGAAAGAAATTGGTCCAAATAATCAACTCCTAAAATTCCTAAGCATGTGATTTTCCTTAAAGAAATGAATGTTCTTCTCTCCAGAGGACTTGTAAAGCTCATGAAAATTCCACTTGTGGAGGAAAAAATGCATGCCCTGTGTCCAAAGCAAGCAGAATGTCAAAGCTGTGCAATTGCATCCCATGTTGTTGTCTTGCCACATGGAGTAGATTTCAAGAGAAAAAGCCATCTTAGAAAAGAAAATGTGAGGTGGAAGTATAGAGACAGTCAGTGGAAATGGGTGTGTGAAGACACTTGCTGTAGAAGGGCTGAGCAGGGTTATTAGTGTCTGTGCAGGATGAGATCTGTGCCACTAACTCTGACTGCCAAAGTAAGTATCTCAGGAAAAAAAAAAGGCAAACAGGTCTTACCCTTGCTGTAGTTCCTTGAGGGGTGGGATGTTGCAGCCTCATAATGACCCACAAACAAAAATAAATGTAAATATGAGGCAGCTTTTGCCATTCTGGGCATGCCTGTAGCTGTTGTTATTAGCAGTGAAAAAGGTAGTGTGATATATATATATTTGTTCAGACTGTGGATGATGCAAATGTAGGTTTCAGTTATCAGCCACTTTTAGCACACTCGAAGTCTGAAGCACAGAGGGTGCTCTCAGCAGGGCCCTCAGCCTTCAGCTGCACTGCTGTGCCAGCAGAGCAAGGCTTGGAGCTGTAGCTGGCAACTCAGTCAGCTTTTGAGCCAGAGTTAGCTTGCACTGAGCTAGCTCAGAACACGTACAAAGCCAGCACAGAGCTGCTTGTGGCTGCCATATGATCCTTAAAGTATCCTTTGCAATGCACACTGGTTTCCAGGACCGAATGAAATAGAGGGGAATGGAATTCCCAGTTGCTGTTGGGAAGTAAGGCATGTTTCTGTCATGTACAAGTAAGCACCATATTCCCTATTTGCCAGAAAACATCTGGGGGAGAAGAAGAACATCATTAAGCACATAGAATGTATTTTTGTGACTGGTTACAATGGCTCGCTAATGACTGTAGATTAAATCAGAATCTCTCAAATCAAATATGTTTTTCATGTTCTGCATGCCTTTCTAAAAATAATATTTTTCATGCTCTGCATGCCTTTCTAAAAACAATACTTAACCACTATATTTGACAGATTTAAATCACTGTCATTTTAGTCTTTCTTGAGGTTTTAATGTATTTTGTCTCTCAGTGCAGCAAGAGAGTGATTAACTCCAAAGCCCTTGATTTTGTAGTCTGTAACACACACAAACGTTTATTCACAGCAGGATTTGGGGAGATTTTAAACAAAATGTTACAACCTCTCTAAATATCCTTGTAAACAGAGATGAGTAACTTTCCACAGGCAGATGTAGTTGAATTTTTTTGCAATTAAGTAGAACAGTTTTGCAGTGTACTTTTGACATAATTCTCTGCTCCTTTCCTATTTTGAGTTAATATTCTGATAGAGACAGATTGTTTCTGCCACCCCTCTGTGGATGATGCTGCAGCTGTTTGCTGGGGTGTCCATGCACAGCAGTCACTGTTCTGCTTCCAGAAGGCTGTGTGCTACCACAGTGGCTGCATCTGGATTCGATTGGTAGAATAAGGAGTTTGTTTATTACCAGTGTGGGTATGATGTGAAGCCTTGTTGTTAGGCTAGAAAAATTGCAAGGTAATTGGAGAGGTGAGCTTCCGCTCTTGAAAATCCCTATTGATGCTATGCTGTGAGCTCCAGGTCTTTGTTGTGCTGGTTTGCAGCTTCCGAGCAGATGGGACATTCAGCGTACTGAATAAACACTTACTGGGGAGGAATGTTTAATCACTCTTTGTACCTTGAAGCACCAGGTAATTAAAAAGTACATAACTAGCTGGGAGCTAATTAAATTTGAACATGGCATTCCTGGAAAGAGTGAGGAACCAGTTTATGACTGATACTGTTCAATTGACGTGCATACTGATTGTGTGCTAATTACCAGTGTTGACTGCTATCTGTGCAAAGCATTTTGTGCAGTACTGGGATCACAGCTCTCTTGCAAATTCACCTGGCTGCAATCATTCGGGCTGGGTTGGAGTAGAGGGAAGAGTTGCTTTGATTTTTCACTACCAGCCTCCTGCTAAGTTCCCAGACTATAACCACAAAAAAAATAAAATAAAAAACTTCTGTGGATGAAACATTTAGGTGATGCCTGTTCTCAAAAGCTAACAAAAAACCAGAGCTGGCTTGGTGGGAAACAGCATAACCAAACGTCCTTTGCAGTATGCCTGTTCTGTTAAATGTGTTCTCTAACAGTGCTTGCAACAGACTGTGACTCTGGCTCCAACTCTGAGATCTCCTACTTCATCCAGAGCACTGATTTTTCCATCACACGTCACGGGGTCATCAATTCTAACCAGAGGCTGAACTTTGAGCGAGCCAACCACATGTATGAGTTTGTGGTGATAGCCGTCGATAAAGGGCAGCCCCCTCGCACAGGAACAGCCTCGGTGCGCATCCGGATGGCCAACGTCAACGACGAGGCTCCTGTCTTCTCCCAGCCCATGTAAGGCACCTCCAACACCTGCTTTGGTTCCAAATGGTGCTGTTCATGCATGTAACCTTAATAGCACTTGGCTAAATGGTCACTTGTTGTTTCGTGCTACTGTAAGTGCCAGTGAAATTGAAGGGTAATTCCTATATAGAAAGGCTTTAGGAGTTGGAATTTCATTTCTAGATTGTGGACAAAAAGAAATACATCGTTTGTGATACCAGTATATTGACTTTAGAGAGAGAGAACAGAATGAATCAAAGACCTATCTATACAGGGGGTGAATTTGACTGCGTTGACTCCTAGGTCTCAACGTGATTATCCACGTATAAAATGATGAAATATAAATATGGTAGTTAGCAAACACTAAAACTTAATTATAGCATCAATAGATTGTATTACTAGCTAATTTCATGAGCCCCTGCTTGTTTAAGATTCTTCCTTTTATCCTGTCCCTAATCAATACAGTTTCTATTCTTTGCACAATTTTGAAGTATGAACAGATTTTAAAAACAAAACATACATACATTTATTTACAGAATTAAATACTTTTTTACATTAATCTCTATAGTATCTGATGCTTTCCATTAATATATAGGAACATAAGAAACACTGCATGGCAGATATTAGTCCTTTTTCTCAACTTCAAGAGATACATGATCCTGTTTTGCAGTACAGTGTGGTATGGTGCATATTGTTATCCTCCAAAAGATCCTTCAAAATTATGTATAGCAAAAGTAAAGGATTACAATCCTAAAATAAGTACCCTATGCTGAACAAAGAAGACCTAAGTCATATCTTAAAACAATTAAGGATTCCACAGTTGCATGCCCAAAGTTTAAATAAAAAACCCTATTCATATGCATAATCTTGCTGATGGTTGATGGTCATTCTGATACTCTGTGTGCTGCCATTGCCCCATTCTGCCCATCAGTTACAGGACTTTCCTTTCGGAGGATGCTGGTCCTGGCACCTTGGTGGCCACTGTTCGGGCAGAGGACCCTGATGGAGATGGGCTACTTTATCTGATTACAGGAGGCAATGAGGAGGGCAACTTCGAACTGGATAGCCAGAAAGGTAAGGAAAGAGGTTTTACAACAGTTATTTACTGTCTCATCTCTGCTGACTCTGCTACACCCATATTTATAGCACCATATTTATACAAACTGCAAATGGAGATGCTTTGTATCAGTCAGGATTAGTTCTTTGATATGATGGTTTCTCTTCAATTATCAGCCAAAACGTGGGATCCTGGTCCAAGGCTGTGCAGATTAAGATGACACATTCCTGTGTTTTGCAACCAAAATACAAACTGAGCCAGCAATACAGTGACAGAGAAATGTGATACTCATTTGATTTTGTGTGCTTACACAGTAAATTAACATGACACTTTATGCTTCCAAATTCAGGTATCATTAAGCTCCGCAGAAACCCAGCCCCCAGCCTGAAAGGGCCACAGTACACCCTGAATGTCACTGCCATAGATGACAATGCCTCGGGGGGACCCACTCCTCTCAGCAGTTTTGCTGAGGTTATTGTAGGAGTTAACGACATCAATAACAACAAGCCTGTCTTTAGAGAGGTAAGGTATCTTTCTGCAGGTATTCTTTTCCCATCTAAGCTATAACTGGGGTTATAGAGTCTCCATAGTTACTGGTGATTGCCGGTGGGCTAAAGGGTCTGTGTGTGCAGAGCAAAATGAACTTGTAAGTGAACAGCAATCAGCTTTCATGAAATGTAAAGTCTTAATTCTCCTTTTTCCTTCCTGTCCCTTAGAGACTGATTTCTTTGTGTGCATGAGTAATAGCAGTGATTTTCTTCCAAGTTTTTCTCAGACCTGCTGGAAAAAATATTGACACTGTGCAGCAAAATCATGTGACTCTGTGTAATATTTAGGGTCGGATGTTTGGGTGTATTTTTAGTGCGCTTACTACAGTGACAGCACCTGGGTTCTGGAGAATCAGCCTCCAGGCACGCACGTGCTACAGGTGGAAGCCTATGATGCAGACCTTGGCATCAATGGAGAGGTGAAGTATGGGCTCATGCACCGAGATGGAGCTTCCCTGGGCTTCAGCATTGACCCAGACACAGGTCAGTAGCTTCAGGTTACTGAGAAAAAATGAAAATGACATTGTATTGTAATGAAAATGCCGCTGTGTCGGTATGTCCATGTGGGCTTGGACTTTACCAATGTAACTGCAGGGTTAGCTGTGACAGTTTATAGGATAAACTCTGGAAAATGCTCAGGGTATGTAAATAGCCATGCACATAGATTTGATTAAATGAAGGTTGTAGTGATTCAAATCATAGAAGCACAGAAGGGTTTGTGTTGGAAGAGACCTGAAAGATCATCTACTTCCAGCACCCCTGCTGTGGACAGGGACACCTTCCACTAGACCAGGTTGCTCAATGCCCCATCCAACCTGGCCTTGAACACTTCCAGGGATGGGGCATCCACAGCTCCCCTGGGCAACTTGTGTTGAGCAGTATCTTACCACCCTCATAGGAAAGAATTTCCTCCTGATCTAAACCTGTTCTCCCTCAGCTTAAAGCCTTTATCCCTTGTACTATCTCTACATGCCCACAGGCCCTCTCCAGCTCCTGTGTAGGCCACCTTTAGGTACTGGAAGGTGCTGTAAGGTCTCCCTGGAACCTTCTCTTCTCCAGGCTGAAAAATCCCAACCCAGTCTGTCTTCACAGGAGAGATGTTCCAACCCTCTGATCATCTTTATATCCCTCCTCTGGATTCACTCCGACAGATCCACATCCTTCTAATGTTTGGGGCCCCAAAAGCAAATTAAACAGGGAAACAAACTCCAGTTCAGTAAGAAGATAAAAATGTGCTCTATATTAATTGCCTTCCTATTTGGATCAAGGGTAGCTATAAAAATGCAGAGCAGAAATGTGATTTTTACAGGTTGAGTTTATTCTTCCCTATGATGTGGCCACAGTTTATTTCTCATCTCAGGCACAAATAGGAGATCCAATGAACTGCAGGCAAAATCCTCATACCAGAACAGAGCAACAATGTCTTTATGTATGATTCATTTCAAATGAAGATGTTATATAGTCGTTGGTGTTTCTATAGTCAAAATAGGAAAATGGGATATTGCTATGTCCAGGACTGTGCAGGAGACTGGAAGGGACTACAACACAGCTGAAGAACTCTGAGCATAGTAGAGAAATAGGTTTGGAAGTGGCCTCAAGAAGGCCAGTTCAAAATCTGCAAACCAGAAGAAAATAGCTGAGGTAGGAAGAGACTTGATTAGTAGGGAGGAAAACCTGAAGACTTGGAGAAACTTGTTTGATTCATCTGCTATATGATTTTACCCAAATTTAATCTGTTCAATGAGGCTGCCTCCAGCTCCTGTAGTAGAGGTTGCTTTGGTCACTTCACTTGTGTCTTCTGTGGTGTGACTCTTCCTCAAAGCAATAATAAGCTGATTCAGTGACTTGCACTACCACTAGAGTGAACCTAGAGAGGCCCTTCAATGAGAAGGAGAAAGTCCTTCTGTGGTCCATGAGCCATGAGATAACAAGGCACTCAGACTTCTTATCAGGGCAGCAGGAAAAGTCAACATATGAGGAGAGGAGGAATGGGAGAACTGGAGTTAGTCCAGTCCAAGACAGGCATTGCAGGGCCAGTGAGGATCAAGCTTGACGGTTGCATTGCATGCGGTCAGAGCTTCCCTTTGGGCAGGAGATGTGCAGATCCCTCTGCAAACTCAGGCCTGAGGCTGTGACACGCGGAACAGGATGTGTGTGTGTTTGCAGGAGTCATCACCACCACTCAGAGCTTTGACCGGGAGAAGCAGCGGGAGTACACGCTGTCGGTGACTGCCACGGACCAGGCGCAGGAGCCGCTGATCGGCGTCTGCCAGCTCACCGTCCTCATCGCCGACGTCAATGACAACGACCCCACGTTTGAGAACAGCCGCTATCACTGTGAGTGTTCCTCGGCTACTTGTCCCAGTGCTGCCACATGAATCTCGTTAGAAGGTTACTCCTTGTAACAGTGGTCAGTTTTTTAGGTGACCAATCTTCCTTTGGTGCCCACTAAACCAGTTGCTGTTTAACCCATCATCAGTGGAAATGTGCAGAATTAACCAGTCCTCTTTAGTCACTGCAGTTCTCTTAAAAACATTGCCATCCTTCAGTCCTACAGATGAGGCAGATCTGATCCCTTCTCTTTGCAGCTTTTCTCTGCCCAGCTTTTTTCCACACTGAATTTTTATTTGATGTCCCAAAACAAAACGTGGCATCCTAGCTGGGAAATCATCAACCCTGACTAGAAGTTACAACTGTCATCTGTGTCTCTGCAGCACAGCACCTCTGTTTGAATAGGCTGAAGTGGCATTTATATCTTGTCAAACAGCATAAAATCCTTGGTTACTAGGCTGCCTTTGGCTGGAAGCCAATGTCTGCTGTCTCTGTCCTGCTGAGCTAGCTTTTCACATTTGCCCTGGTGACATTCCCTTTTTCGTCCCCACATGATATGCTTTACATCAGTCTTTTGTTTAATTTGACTTGATTCTTCTCCTGTAGAATCCTGCATTTAATTATACTTGGACTCTCTACATTTAATGTCATCCACAAGTCATGAGTATAATCTCTAGTTGTTGGACTGAAACAGGTCCTTCCTTGCATAATTGCCTGAAAATGGAAAAAATATTGTTGCTGATGCATCTGCCAACAAGTTTATTTTGGAGTTTTTTTTGTGGAAATGTCATGGGGGGCAAAGCAGTGACCAGTGCCTTATTAAAATGAAGATGGCTTATAAGAAAATTGTCTTTAACATCACAGAGGCCAGCATTTTAGAAGGATTCAAAAATAAGTTGGATGTTTATATTTTAGAACTTTAACAAGAAGTGACTTGCTGGGAAAGAAGCTAAATCCACACTTCAGAGTTATGTACAAGGACAGAAAGAAAATTGTATTGCAGCTTTTAAAGTATCTTGTAGTGACTAATTCTAAGTGCCAAACTGGTTAAAATGTGTAGTTTTGGAATGGACATTTCTACATCCCTACCAGCATCTTCTGCAAAGCTGGGCAAAGCTGCACTGAGAAGTTGAGTAGGAACGATCTCTCTGGAGAGAAATATTTTTGAGCAGAGCAGACAAGTCCCTGAGGTAAAGGTAATGTTTGTGCAAAGATGAACCTTTCTATTCTACCATCACACATGTCCTTCAGGTGAAACTGCCCAGGATTTTTCTTTTTCAAAAGTGTGAAGCTGAGAGGTTGCATTTGTAATTATGGTGGCTTCAGCACTTCTGAGAGACAGGCAGATTTTTTGTTCTTTTTTCATGAACACAAGGTACCAGCATAGGTTCTGAAGCAAAGGCAGCTTTTTGAGATTGCAAATCTGCAGATAACGAGGCTATATTATGCCTAGCCCTTTCCCAGCATCTCTACATAAGTAATCAATGCTTGAACGTCACAGAATTAAAAATAGCTTCTTTCCTAACAAGATCAAATGCCATTAGTCATAGGTTTCTATTCATCCTGGAAACTGCTGGCTCTTTATTCTCAGCACTAGGATGTTGGTCAAATTCCTGATTTAGCCATGCATCTTATCATCTGCCTGCAAAACAGACATTAAAGAAATGTTTAACTCCCTGTAATAGGGATGGTGCAGTAAACGTTAAAGTTTTGTCAACAGCAAGCAAAGAACATGGGATGAGAGAGTACAACCCTTCCAAGTAACTTTGTCTTTTTTCTTACAATGCAATTTAACAGAATTTGACTGTTAAAGAGAACATAAATACCCACAAAAAGTGTAAACACAAAAAAGGGGTATTTTGCAGTAATTTATGGCAATTAATTCAATTTTCATTAATCTATCTTAGTGCTGATAAATCTCTTTTGAGATTTGCTTTTTCTATTACTGACATACCAAAGACAAGAATCCCAGGACAATTAAATGACACAGGGATGAATGAAGCCAATTAAATGACACAGGGATGAATGAAGCCAATAAAATCTCAAATTATTGTTCATGGAGCAAGTGATTGCTGTTGTTTAAAGTTGTACTGCTCCACTGCTACAAACTGTAGACATTAAGGAAGAAGATCAAAACAGAAAACATGATCACTCCATAAGTAGTGTGCAGTTCTGATTATCCCACCTCAAAAATGCTAAAGGAGACACATATAAGGGAGATCAGAGATATGAAATAGTTTCTGAACAAGACATGAATTAATAGAGTGACTGGGTTGCCTAAAGCCAGCTGCAACAGCCTTCCCACCATCAGGGCCATTTTAATACACTGAGCTGATGGAGTCTTAATGCAAGTCAACAGCTCAAAAACACAATCAGGCAAGCACACATAGTTATTTGGACAAGGAATTGGGACTGGATGGCTGAGGATAGAGGGAAGAGCTGCACTCAAAATCAGTGCAATATAAAGACAAGTGTGGAAGAAAGACAGTTGGCAGGGAGGCAATAGCTTAATCTAAAACTGTGCCTCACAGAGTGGAGGGGAGCAGGAAATGACTGCTCATGATTTCCCAGCATTTTGTTCGTGTCCCTTCCAGAAATCAGGTTTTAGAAAGACAAAATTAATTATTCTTCTGTGCAATGGGCTTTTCAAATGTGTGACTTTGCCACCAGATTTTTAGATGAGAATTATCCAAGCAGGTTCAAAGAAGGATTGGTCTGTCTAGAACTACAGGCAGAAAGACATGGCCTCTGTCACAGGTGGATTTCTGGGAACAGGGAGTGAAACCGGAGGAAAGGGACATACATAAAATTATCATTGCCCTTGCCCTGGGCAGCTTCTCCAAAACACTGGGAGTTTGGAGGCATCTTCGCTGTGACCTGAGTCTTTATGTTTTGCAATTACCTACTGCCTCCCACTGGCAGTACTGCCGGCACCACTCATATTTAAGATTAATTCAATTCACACAGAAATCCCTTTGATGCCAGCCTGCTTTTATCATCAGCTGAGCCCAGCAGGCTGGGCTGTGATCTGAGGCAGTGGGTGTGCGAGCCGCTGTGGGGCTTGCCAGTGCCACCGTGGAGAGGCACAAGTGCTGGCAGCAGTAGTGTCAGTAAACCTGCATCACCAGCAGCTCACTTAACAACATGGCAGGGGAGAGGGAAGCTAAAAGAGGACTAGAGACACTGTTGGTGGCAATACTTTATAACCTGCTTCAGTTCAGAAATGTTTAATCTCCCATGAAGAGAACAATGATGTTTTACAGGGTTATTTCTTCACGCATACAGCCTGGTAAACCAGAGCAGACCTGCTGACCATACCTTTGTCTTTTCAAAGATTTCCTCAGCGAAGATGCTCCAGTGGGGATGAGTTTCCTCCGAGTTGCAGCTCACGACAGTGACCAGGGTGTGAATGCTGCTGTCACATACTCAATGTTAGAGCATCAACTGGAATACTTCCAGATCAACCCCAGCACAGGCTGGGTGTATGTGAATTGCCCACTACCCCAGGTAATGTGAGACTCCAACCCCTCAAATCCATTGTGGAGGGTTAATTGCAATCTCTTGGTTTGCACAGAATGGTTTTCAAGTCCCCTCTGCTTTTGTTTCGCAGACAATGCGCATTAGCCGCTATATTGTAGCGACAGATGGCGGGAACAGAAGCAGCACCGTGGAGCTGACGGTGACTGTCACCAGCGCACTGAGCCAGCCACCCCACTGGGAGCAGAGCACATACTGGGTAACCATCCCCGAGAACACCATCCGTGACACCAAGATTGTGGTATGTTAAAAGTGTGATTACTTCCCTCCCTCTTTATTTCCACTTCTTCCTCTGCTGTGCTGTCTCTAAGTCTGCCTGTTCTGCAGCCTTACTGCCTTGCACTGTTCCCTTGTGAGCCTTCACTGCTGTGTACCCCATTAAAGTTTGTCAGGCGTACCTGTTGCAGAATAGGCTGGCATTTCAGCTGGCAGCAGTTTTTCCCAGTGAATTCTTACACAAATGGCCCTCAAGCTGTGCTTCCACAGGAGCACGACTTGTGAGCTGCCAGAGAGGGAAATCCTTGAGTGCTCCCACCAAGAGCCAGCTCCTTAATCCTCCATCCTCAGTGGGCTGTGCTGTCTGCTTGTGTCTTTCTTAAAGTTTTTCTCAGTTTAGCACAAGAGCATGGAGTGACACAGTTTGCTTCAGACTCTTCTAACTCAAACCAATTCCTTTTTAACCCATACAGGCTTTTTAATGACAGTGCCTTCCATATACTGCCACATAATTCCTGCCTTCCTCCTCCTGTGTGTAATACTCAAGCACTTGGAAACAGTTTAGGTTTGGGGTTTTTTTCTGTAACTTGTCAGGTAAAACATACAACTCAGTGGAGAAATGGTCTCCTTATGGATCGGTTTTGCTTTGGAAGGAGAGAGGAAGGATTTCCTTTGGCTGTGCTGCGGTTCTGGCTTGGCACATTTACAGGCAGGTAAATCTCCTGTTGATTAAAGACCTGCATCAAACGTAGATATTGTAAAATAAAACTCAGCTCTGTAAAGTGTTTCTATTTTGTCTGTTACCTGAGTCCTAGAGGCATGTATGTTCTTGGTGAACATATATGTATGTATGTTTCTGCCATCAAACTCAACACGTAACACTTGCAACCCTGTGCTTCATGAATATATGTGGTGGCTCTTTTCTTCTTCAGACCATCAAAGCCACATCCCCTCTCGGTGATCCCAGGGTTACGTATAATCTGGAGGAGGGTCAAGTTCCAGAGACTAACATGCCAGTTCGTTTCTATCTGAAGCCAAACAGAGCTGATGGATCTGCTTCTCTTCTAGTCGCTGAACCACTTGACTTTGAGACAACTAAGTTTTTCACCCTGACAGTCCGGGCACAAAATGTAGCAATGACTCCTTTAGCTTCCTTTGCCACTGTTTGTGTGAACATAACAGGTAAGCTTTGCTGCTGTTCAGAACAATATTCTTGTAATTTTTAGTATAATGCCACGAATTAAGGTAACATCCATGAAATGCCAAGCCACCTCAGAATGCTTTGTACATTTCTGTACTGTAAAAAGTTCTACATTCATTATAAAGGTCTGTCTGAGACAAATCCTAAGTACCACTATCAAATGTGGGGACGTGATAGTGCAAAAATGGGCTGTCTGAATGTTTAGGCAGCACTAGTGCCTGGTCCTTAGGCAACTAGAAAGATTTTCTTTTGAAAGGAGGAGAAATCTAGTACTTGTTCTCAAGCTATTGAAAGGAGATGACTATTACTGGAAATAGTCTGTGCTATAGAAAGAGAAACAGCCCAGACAGGCTGGGTTTGTGTTGGATATCTGTTTAGCGGTTCTTGAAATGAAATTGCAAGGCTCCTTATGATAGGTGCAATTTTCAAAAATTTGATCCAAACCTCCTTATATTAGGATCTTTTCATAAGGCTCTATTCCTGTAGATCCACATAAAACTATAAATCTGATATTAATCCCTTGCAGGATAAGTGGAGTTATGTTTGTTAGGCAGACATTCAGATGAAAATATGAATAAGTGAAGTCTCCAGCAAAAACATTTGTCTTGTCCACCACGATGAAAATGAGAATGGGGTAGTAATTTGAAATGGAATCCAACTTTCCTGCTTCACTTTATCATGGCATTTTCCTGTCTTTCACAGTCCACCAATGCAAAACCCCTTCAGACTGTAGAACAGGATCTGAACCTCATTGTAGGTTATGGACCCTGTCCCAAAAGGTTTTTCCTGCAGTGCAGTTATTGGTACCAGAATTTGGCAGAAACTTCATTCTGGTCACAAGGAAAAAATACTTTTTCAGTAACTTAGCTGTGGAGGAAAGTCTTCCTGGTCCTGGCATTCGTGGACTTAGTATATGTCTGTTCAAATCATTAGACAGTATCTCAGCAGGGTTTAGGCCACTGTCTCCCAGAAACTGCCCAGTGTCTATAAAATGCCTCCTGACTGTACCATGAGAATGGGAAAACCCAGAGCAAGACTGCTTATTGCTATAAATAGTGTAAGTTTTTTCTCCAAGGAAAATGCAACTGTTGGGGGGGGGGGGAACCCACAATAAACAAACAAGTCTTCAGATATTTTCTTACCATGATCCTCATCATCTCCTTTTTCAGATGTCAATGATAATGTTCCATTCTTCGTGTCTTCTAACTACGAGGTGTCTGTGCCAGAAGGAGCTGCTGTTGGCACGTCAGTGGTTCAGGTGTTAGCTATGGACTTGGATTCTGGCCTACATGGAGAGGTTTGACGTTACATCCAGCTCTTTTCCTCACAATACTCAAGTTGTAGTATTGTAATTAGTGAGAATGTGCAGTCAGCAGATGGCAGGGTAATGAGCCACCAGCACTTATAGCACTTGCCAAGCATTTGTCTATCTTGTGCCTGACGTGCATAACACAGGATGCAGGCAGAGAAGATGCTGTTTGTGATCTCAGGGTCCTGCATCATGGCAGCTCATCCTGATCCAGCAACCATGGCAAAGCACTGCTGCATGATACTCAGGGCTGCTCCCATGACAAGACAAGTTGATGTGGCTGCAGGACATGTTTCCAAACTCTTGTCCTTTCAGCTCACTTAATTGTCCATTGGTGATTATTGTCATTCACAGCCATTTAAATATGGTCAATTAAATACCATCATTGGTCAAACCAACATTTGACCATCATAGTAATAATGATCCAACCCTAGGCAAAAGCAGAATTCTGAAGGAAACTATTCATTTTCTTTGCATTTTCCTGAGCCATTTCTAAAAATCCTACTAGCTCTTCTGTGAAGAAACTCCAGCTAGTGGAGATCTGCTGTTCTGGAACTGTCATTTTGCAGCTTCTGAAGAGCAACCTCTGTGGTAGAACAATCTGGTGCTGCTCTGGGCATGACTTGGGGGTGGGGATGGAAATGGGTTTTTTTTTCAGAAAACGACCTTTATCAAAAGGAAAAATGTGAATAGCTTTCATTGGTGGAGGCTTTCATTTATTCAGTCTTGTTGAACAGGACTCAAATTATTAGCCTTTATTTTTTCTTCTTTTTTTGGTTTTTTTTTGAGATCAGAAGTGCAGTGGATTACTAGAAGCTGAGGAGACACCAGGGAAAATGCCAGTCCATACATTCTCTCTCCTGTTATTCATGATCCTTCTTAACTGCTCCTACTGGCCACTGTTGGAGATTAGATACTGGGCTTGATGGGCTTTGATATCACTGGTACAGATGTTCTCCTGTTTGAGAATTATGCACTTTTTATATCAAAATGAACAAAAGACTTAGAAAAATTATGTTCAGATTATCTGTCTTTCCTCAGAGTGTTGCTACTTTGCAGACAGAACCAGGAGGCTGCTGAGGAAGGGGGAGGTCACAGCACTTGGGCATACAAATGAAAATTGAAAATGTAACCTCTTTTAATGATTTCCTTTTCAGGTTCACTACTTAATATTAAAGGATGCTAATGAGGATTACCAGTTCTTCACCATTGAACCTGAGACAGGAATTATTTCCACCCAGGCATCTTTTGACAGAGAGAAAAGAGCTTCTTATTTGATTGAAGTTCAGTCTCAGGACTTGTCAGAATCTGCTAGACCTGGTGTTCATGGGCAGCCCAACACAGGTAAAACTAAGATGAAATTCTATACTGGGCTTTTTAGCTTTCATAGGCTTGGTGGGTATGTGAGCTGTTTGGAATAATACAAGGTATTCCACCTCTGCCATTTCTACTCTGAGTGTTCCTCTTGCCTCCCCTGCTTAGACACGGCCTACGTGAGAATTTTTGTCAGCGACGTGAACGACAACACCCCGGCATTTCCTCGGTCGGTGTATGAGGTCAGCATAGATGAGGACAGGGATGTTGGAAGCCCTGTTGTGACAGCAACAGCAGATGATGAAGATGAGGGTGAGTGGACCCTGCATGTTTTTTTAAGTCCTTTTAGTGTCAATGTGAGTTTGCAGGTACGGCTGCTTCCTTCACAGACAAACAGTTCTCTGCATTCAGGAGACAATTACACATTTCAAGCATTTGTGAAAGTGAGGAGGGTGCATGTGAGCATTTTCTTTAATTAGATTCTCAGGTTTGTAGTGCAAATGTTAACTTAGCTAGCAACATCTTTGGGACAGAATGAAATCACCTGGAATCACGACACTGCTGTAACTTTACACTCACTCTTTCCTGAGCGCATGCTTGCTTTGTGCTGACTCCTGTGCTTTCTAGATCTCCCTAGGAGTCAGTTCTATTTACCACAATTGTAAGAAAACCCAATGTGTGTTTTCGGTGAGTTAGTGGGTTAAATATGTCTGTGGAAGAATCTGATAAACAGTGGAAAATGAGGGATCACCAGGCCAGAAATGAAGTCAGGAAGAAAGGTGAAGTCAGACCTTCTGTTTGGGCTCCCACTGACACCAGCTCTGATGGTGTGAAGCTGCCCTTACAGAGTGGTGAGACGAGACAGGCAGAGCCAGTCCTACAGCACGTACCACCAGTCAGTCCCTGTCTTTGTTTTTTTGTTACTTTTGTGAGCTGGGCCAGCTCAGCTTGCTCAAGAGAAACAAACATATTGAATAAAAGAAGGCAAGCTGGTGACAGAGCCCAAATGAGAACCAGAGGGACATGTTGCTGGGAGCAGGTGAGAGCTGGCCATTCCTTTCAGTAGCAGTGCTGCAATGCCTGTGCCCTTAGTGCCCATGAGGGAGGTGTAAAGAGGCCATCTGGAACCACCTGCTGTACTTGGGAGAATTTGACAAAAGCTGCTAGCAAGTGATGCTCAAACTCTTGCTGCAAAGGCAGCCAAGTCCTTCCAAGCACTAATGCTGAGCACAGCCTTTTCACTTTCTAGCCATCCATGTTGCTCTAGTCTTCTCATCCACAGCTGGCTCACAACTTAAAAAGCTGAATGTTCTTTTTGCTCCTAGCAGTTCACCTATTTAATTTAGGAAACGGCTTCGTATACAGGAATGCAATGTACTTTTTACCTTTCCAGAGAAGTAAACAGGAAGCACTAAACTATTTGTTGTTTTTCCTAAAAGTTTTGTTGTTGTTCCTAAAAGTTTTGCAGCAACCAACCAACTGATGTCGTACAGGTGGAATGTTCTGAGATGAATTCGTGCTCAAAATAGAGGACTTCAGTTATATTTTAGCACCACCCAGTGGTTTTAAAAAAATTAAGGAATACTGGAATTTGAAACCAGAGGCTTAGGAAACATGGAGTAAAAATAGCTTCTAGTATTTTCAGAGTATGTCACTTTTTTATTATTGGCAAATGAATGCACAATAATTTAGAGGCACACAATTCCTTCATTATCAATCAACAGGTGCTTGTCTGTGTCTGTAAATTATACTTGTAAATATAAATGCAGATCTAGCCTCCCATCTACCATATACAAACCCTTCAAATTACATTACAGATCATTCTGTGTATGTTTTTATGTTTTATCTCACACACACACACTGTAACAGTCTGGGCAAATAAGGTTTCTCTTGGATACATGTCCGTTGTGCATAGTTGGACTGAGCATTCATAGAGTGAACAGGGGGCAATTGTTTCTTTTCTTCTAGGTGCAAATGCCAAACTAAGGTATCAGATCACTTCAGGAAACGTGAAAGGGGTTTTTGATGTGGAACCTGAGATCGGAACTGTCTTCATTGCTCAGCCTCTGGATTATGAACAAGAACAACATTATGAGCTCCGGCTTGTGGCTTCTGATGGAAAATGGGAAAACCACACTCTTATCATCATCAATGTCATCAATAAGAATGATGAAGCACCAGTCTTCACTCAGAATGAATACCAGGGCAGTGTCTTGGAGGAGCTCACAGATCTGCCTGTACTTGTCTTAAAGGTAAAGCAGTTTTCACAAAGCAGGACAAAACTTGGGTTTGTGTTCAGCTCAATCCCATCCATTCACACAAATCCAAAAAATAATTTATTTTGGGTGGGTGAGACTTTGTATTAGGACTTAGCTAGCAAATTTATATAAAGAATAGAATAAAGCAAGCCTGGTAATTTTGCATGGTGGACTTGCTCTCTTGACCAGCATAAATTACAGTTGGATTTGATGACCCTTAGGTCTTTACCAAACTGATTCTAAAATAATGTGATTCTAAATATTGAAAAATGTGATGACTTTCCTTTACCAAAAAGATTTGGCACATTTTGAGTAACTGTAGAAGCACAGGATGGTTGGCATGTGTACCTCATGCATGTAATGGTTAAATTTATACCACCAAATAAACATTACCAGGGATTGTTCTTTGACTCCAGCTCAATCATCTTCATTGTTTTGTTGTTAGAGTAGTTCTCAGTAGGCCAAACTAGCAATCTCTGAAACAATCCCTGGATGCAAATCAGGAGCTGGGAGCTCTCTCTGGCCTGATCATCAGCTTGGCTCTATGGCCTGTTTTCACAGCATTCTGTTCACTCAGAGAGAATCAGCCTCTGCTTGCTTTTTATCCCAGCTCCAAAGAATTTCCCAAGAAATATTTGCTCAGCAGAACTGTTACTATTTTCTTTTGATTCTTCCTACAGTTTTTATCTCTTTCCAAAATGTACTGGGAAGTAGAGTATATTCATCTGTCAAAACATCCTCTTTTTGTTTCTCTAGGCTGTGCATGATGTTTATTGAAAGAGTACTTGAATGACTCAAACCAATAGACGCTGTTAAGATGCATGCTGTTCATTCAGCCTGCACTGTACCGGCTGCCATAAATAAGAGAACCGTGATTTCCCCTTTTCTTTAAGATAAACACTTGCCTGCTGTGGCTTATTCCAGGTTTCTGCAACAGATCCTGACCAAGCAGCAGATCAAAATGCCATTAACTATTCCCTTCATGGCCAGGGGGCCAGCAGCGAGTTCAGCATTGATGAGCACACCGGTGAGATCAGCGCACACAAAAGGTTAGACCGGGAGAAGCGATCGATGTGGCGCTTTCTCGTTCTCGCGACGGACGAGGGCGGAGAGGGACTGACTGGCTTTGCAGATGTGATCATAGAAGTGAGGGATGTGAATGACAACACACCCCTTTTCCTCTGTGTGTTGGATGGCTGCTTCACGGGCCACATCCCTGAGGACTCTCCAGCTGACACGCCTATCATGGAAATGACAGCAGTGGACCTTGATGACCCACAGGCTGGTACAAATGCTGTGCTAACATACAGTATCATTCAGAACGTCAAAAACGAGATTAATTTGAACTTGTTCTCAATTGACTCTGCTAGTGGCACCATCTCTACGGTGCTCGGGTCCCTGGACCGTGAGAAGGAAGACAAGTACCTAGTGGTGGTTGAGGCCAGAGATGGAGGAGGGCTCACTGGGACAGGCACTGCCACTGTTTTGGTGACTGACGTAAACGATCATGCTCCAGTCTTCCTGCAAAGGATTTACACAGCATTTGTCTCTGAGAACACAAGTATTAACACTGAGGTGGTGGTGGTGTCTGCTGTGGACAGAGATGAGGGAGAAAATGCCATGGTGACATTCAGCATTGTTGATGGCGACAATGACCACAAGTTCTCCATAGAGACAGATGAAGTCAACAGCTGTGGGTTTATCCGACTACGCAAACAGATTGACTTTGAGAAGCCTCATGAGAGGGTATTTAATTTGACTGTGAAGGCAGAGGACATGGATTTCTTCAGCATCACTCACTGTGTGATCTATGTGGAGGACTCGAATGATCACGCTCCTGTCTTCTATCCCCAGTACTATGAAGTGGCTGCACTGGGGGAAGATGTACCAGTTGGCACCAAAGTTATTCAGGTTTCTGCTGTTGACTTGGACTCTGGCCTGAATGGAAGGTTTACTTTCCACCTGCTAAACAAGTCTGATCCAGGTGGCCAGTTCTCTTTGGCTAGTGATGGGTGGCTGATGGTTGCAGGATTGCTGGATTATGAGACTGTGATGCAATACCAACTCATTGTGATTGCCACTGATATGGGGCAGCCCCCTCTGACTGGCAGTGCCACTGTGTCAGTGACTCTGCAGGATGTAAATGACAATGGGCCAGAGTTCGAGGTGCATTATAATCCAGTGGTCTGGGAAAACACAGCTGCTCCACAGGTCGTCCAAATGAACGAGACCTCCATGCTGCTGTATGCCAAGGACCGCGACATTGCTGCGAACGGAGCGCCTTTCTCTTTCCACCTTCTCAGTGACTTCGATGGCCTGAGCAGCTTCAGCTTGCAGGACTTCCACAACGGGAGTGCCATGCTCACTGCACTGCGTACCTTTGACAGGGAAGTGCACAAAGCGTTCTACCTGCCCATCCTGATCACAGACAGCGGGATCCCGCCCATGAGCTCCACCAACACGCTGACTGTCAACATCGGGGACCAAAATGACCACCCGCATTCTGCTGGCTACATGGAATGTCTCATTTACAGCTATGATGGTAAATGACACCCTTATGTTTGCTTCCTAGTGTGGCATAAAGTCAAAAGAGGCAGCTGTGAGTTTCACAGGAGGATTCTGTACTATTCTACATAAGCAGTCAGTAGAGGTGGTACTAAAGTTTGCTTAAACCCCAACAGAGAGCAGTAGGTAGATATGTGGGGCACAGGACTCTGGGCCACTTGTTTTGTGGAAGAAAATGAGCCACCCTTGAAGACAGAGTATAACTGGTTGCTTTTCTTGGCACCTTTCTATCAAACTTGAGTAATGATCACTTGGTTTCAGATACAGCTTTTCAGCAGCATTAACATGTCAAGGGAAAAAAAATTACTGAAGTTCATAATATAGCTCAGAAGTGATGAGTCTAAATACTGAGAACCTTCTTCCTTCTCCTTAAACCTTTTTCCTTCTCCAGATTGAATTTAGTGAATACACTTAAGCTGAACTCATATGCAAACTGCTGAACAATTCATCTAAGTCTTCAGCTGACAAATGCTTTTATGGGGGTATTGCAGGCAGTGTGATGAGAAGTCATCTTTCCCTTCTTCCTTTGGCAATTAGGCAGCAGTATTCTTTTGATCTGGTGTCCCCCCATAATAAGTCCAACAGCAAAATAAACCACAGAGGTAAAAATATTCTGGGATGTTTGCATCCATGTAGGCTCTGGGCATTTCTTCCTCTTCTACTCTGCTCTGTGTCCTGTGGTTTGACAGCACATTAAATAAATTGTCTGTTGCAGCACACTAGGAACTACTTCTGAGCAGATGCTGTTCACGTTTATTTGTACTGAAAGGTTGTACTGCCTGTTGCATGATTACTCAAGTTCAGCTTATCGCTAAATTGAAACAAAGTCTGTTTCTATTTGCTAAGAAACTCTGCCTGTAGCTTTAATACCAAACATTTTCATTAAGCCTGAATTCCATTTTAGTTGTTTCTTTAAAATCAGCCGATTTCTGGGAGTGACTATATAAGACCTCAGATCTTTGATTAATTAAAATATAAAGGAGAGAGAGAATCAGAAGGCTACTATCACATTGTATGTTACATTCATATCCTGTGGGAATCAAACACCAGTGCATCCTGTGTATTGTCTCCTGCAAAATATCCAGTGAATATCACCACAGTCACCAGAGAGGTACAATTTTCTCTCCTTACATTTAATTCCTCAGTTGTCGGGGTTTGTGCTGTTCCTTGTCACAAGGTGAAGTCCTGCATTTATTCTCTTTGTGTATCCTTGATTCTTTACTCAGTAGATTTACGAATTCAGATAGCTATGGACCTTTCCTTCAGAAGTAAGTTTTGTAAATCCAGAAAATGCTAATTTGTCAGTTTTGCTGAGAGGATACAAAACCAGCTGAATATATGCTGCTTTCCGTCTCACCCCAAAGTCTCACCATTTACTCAAAATAAGCCTGGTTACTGGATTTTGGACATCCTCTCTATCTTGCTGTTATTTCTATCTTGCTGTAATTGCTATTGTTTTTTGCCCTTTATAACCCAGTCTGCATTTTGGTTGTTTATCCTCCCAAACACCAATCCCTGTCTACACCACTTTGTAAGTTTGTTGGATAGTGCAGATAAAATAGTGAAAATTCTCAGAGGTGGCTTTTCTTTTTTCCTTCTCTTTGCTTTTCATTGCAGTCACCTGTAGAATTAAATCCACATAGCCATACAGCAAACATGTGATAAGCAGGGCACCATGTGGCATTTGCAAACTGGTGCACATGTCTCAAGAACTGCCACAACTGTTTTGGTAGAGATTTTAGGCTTACAACACGTGCTTAGACCAGCACGTTTGTGTAAATGTGAGGGGTCTGACTGTGCCACTTGTGTGCTTTGTTGTTCTAGGTATTGTCCCCACGACTGTACTGGGCCAGGTCAGTGCCCCTGATGCTGATGACTGGGATCACAAAATCTACCAATTTGAAGGGAAAACATCAAGGTATTTGGAGAGAAAAATGGGAGTAAATTTGATGGGAAAACTGAGCACACACAAGATCATATCAAGTATTTACATTGACTTTTTTTTGAAAGCAAGAGTGTAAAAACATTTTGTTGGTTAGACACTTCTGTGTGTAGGTCTCCAAAAGCCCTTCTGAGTGTGAGGCTGCAGAAAATAACACTGCATGCCAAACCAGTCTGTTTCCCATTGCTTCGTGGGCCAGAATTCTGAATTCCTGCTCACAGTCATATCCATAATCTGTATCAGTGAGCTGCTACAGAAAAAACACCCACTAACCTCCAGATTCCTGCATCCAAGCTCCTGGTGTTTCCATGTCACTACTGGTTTTAAGACCTTATTTATAGTGGATGTACAGACTTGGGAGTGTCTGGATTGTGACTGGGGCTGAGATGTACATGTGCCACTCAGACGTTTTGACAGGAAAGTCAAAGTGTCACTCTCAGTGAATGAATCTACCCCAGGAGTTTGCACTGTTTCCAACGTTATGGCTATTGCAGCCTTAGTCTTCCTACACAGTTAATAAAGCATAGCAGCAGGAAGAAACCTTCATGATACACTCGTGAAGAGTCACTAGGAGCCAACAGGAGGCTCCTAGTGTAAAAAAGTTCTGTTCTGCTCTGTCCATGAGGGAACACATCTGCTTTCTTTGATAAATAGAAAGTGATTCACAAAAACCCTCAGTGATGATAATTAGTGCTTAGCTTTTGAACTTCTCATAGCTTGTTCCTTGGCTTAACTCTTATTACAGGTACTTTATCCTTAATGATAACTCAGGTTTGCTGACTATTAAAGAAGGAACCCCACCGGGAACATACAACATAAGAGTTAGAGTCATTGACCACGTCTGGCCAGATGTTATCTCGACTGTAAAGGTTATAGTGAAGGAAATCAAAGATGATGCCCTCCATAATGCTGGTTCTGTACGAATAAAAGGTAAGCAATGGGCTCAAGTACTGTCTTTAATGTTACTGCTGTGATACTTAGAATTCTGCTTAGAATGCTCTTAGACATGGGATGAGAATTAATAGTTTTCCAGGTAAGGGCTTGAAAATGCATCTTTGCATGGTCCTCTGATGCTGCATGTGAAGGAACATCTATGGGAGAAAAAAGACAGCAAAGAAAAGTTTGTCTGATTTCTACATCAACTTTTAAAAACTCCAGCAACTTATATTTCAGAAGAAAAACTTTCTTCGAACAAGTGCCTGCCTGAAATTCACCAAATTCTTTCAACTTTTGCGGAAAAGTAAAATCTTCTTAAACATGTTTCTGATTTTAAAAGATAATTCTTTAAAAAATTAGAGATTATTAAAAGTCAAAAACATTTCAGAACATACATATTTAGCAGAAGTAAGCACAGAAAATTTCAGAGCCTAAAAATGAAAATACTCCTGAATTTGTTGTCCAGTTGAGACCATTTTCTCCAGCTTTAATATTTATTCTGTGATGCTCCTCTCTTCTATAACTACAACAGTTGCAAGAAACACGTGTGTCAAGTTTTCAACTTCTATTACAGGTATCACACCAGAGGAGTTCATATCCCAGTCCCCTGAAAAACAAAGTAAATACTACCAGATGAAGAAGCTGCTTTCAGAAATTATCTCAGTTCAACTGGAAAATGTTCACATTTTCAGTGTACTGAATAGCCCAAGTCCAACCCGAGGTGTTGATGTTTGGTTTGCAGTTTATGGTCCACCTTATTATAAAGCAGAAAAACTTAATGGCAATGTAGCAGCTTCCAGAGCCTGGGTAAGTATCCATCCTGTGTATGAAACCACAGCATCTTCTCATTGTGTCTGTTCAGGTAATGCCCATTGCCCAGTGAATCATTAGAATGATTGAGGGAGTAATGTGTGAGAAAAATAGATAGTTATAATCAGTAAAATCAAGCAATCCTTTTGCACTTACACTAAAAGTTTCAAATATAAATGTTTTAAAAGCCAGACTCTAAATACATATTAAGTCACCTAAACACAATATGCTTTTTGGACTGTAAAGACTAACTATTGAAAATAGTTAAAATATTGTATAAAGAATGTGTTTGGCTGTTGTCTTTCTACATGATGCCTTAATGCTTCAATTTTTCGTTCTCTAGTTGAAATTCACAAATCAGTCAAACATTTCAAGTTTCTAAACTTAAGAGAGAAAAGCAGTAAAAGAGCCACTATCCAGTACAAAACCAGGTTGGAGATGTCTATTTAAAATTTAGTAAAGTCCTTCCCCTCTTGCAAAAAAAACCAAACCACTGAGAAGAGTTAAATTATTTGCTCTGCTGGAAGCATGTTGGTACAGAGCTGTACCGACTCAGTCTTGCCAGAAAAGATATTTCTTCACTATCCAGTTCCAATTCCCAGTATCTTTAAGTCAGAAGTTCAAATTAAAAATATAGTTCAGATGACATGTAAATAATGCATCAGAACTATTAGTGATAAAAATTTACCACTTAGTCTCTAAGGAATATTCACAGTATTTTTGCCCCTGAAATGCTTATTCATGCTGTAATTGACTTACATCAAGGCTTCAGCCTTAACAGATGCCAGACTGAGCTGCCTTTGGCTGTAAAGAGTGAGGTAGACATTGGAAGGAATTGCTACAGCAACCAGTTTTGAAAATAAATAAGGCTTGGGCTTTTCATTGCTGTCATTGGTGAACATAGTAGAAAAGTCAGATGAATGCTACTAATTGTTCTTCACAGCTGGAAAGCATTCTGGACATAAATATCACGCAGATTGGCATTGATGAATGTGTGACTGCAGACTGCACTCACAGCAGCGGATGCATCAGTAAGCATGAACAGAACCATGTCCCAACCATCACCACAGCTGGAAGTGTTTCACTGGTGTCTGTGACAGTTCAGAGCCATGCTGAGTGTGGCTGTGCTGCTCGGGAGAACCCTCATCTTTCCTGCTCCTCATACCAGACAAGTCCTTGTCTCAATGGGGGCACATGTGTGGATACTGATTTGGGCTACAGGTTGGTAAAGCTTCATCTGGTGTGCAAACAAAATGCACATAGTGCAGTCTGTGAGGAGGGTGGGTCAAAGCTTCAGGAACCATCACTGCATGTCTTCTCACTGTGGCAGATCTAAATTTTGTTATACTTCACATACAGGTCTTGCAAAAAAACCTCTATTTTCAGGTACATATATCTTAGGTTCAAGACAGTCTCCAGGAAAACCCTGGGAATATTCCAGGCTGCACCAGTTCCATTAATGCTACCCTGCAAAATGTTATTAGTTTGTGCAGCCTGCCTTAAACATTTTAATGCTGTTAAACGTTTTAATTGCATCTCGTATGTCACTTAATAACCTCTTCCCCACGTTTCTTGCCTCATTTGTTTCTCCAAAAATGAGATCTCACAGATAATATAGTATAAAGATGAAAAAAATGGTAGGACTGTACTAGTTCAGAATTAGCCTGGTCCCCTTCCAGAATGTGGCTTTCAGCATGTTTGCTTAAAAATAATCATTCCAATATAGGAAAGCAGAAACACTGGCCAGCCTCTTCACAGCACCCTTGGTAGGGGTGAGAGAACTCAGACTGAAGCTGCAGAAGCTCTTTTCATGCTAAAGTTCTCATTGCTGCTCAGGTGTAATCAGACAGGGAAATTTTGCTGCTCACAAATTCTAGGTAGGCTCTGCCACCTATCAAGTGTTCAGCTCTGAGGTTTCTTTGCTTCTGCTCCATTTTCAGTAGTTTTCTGTGTCATCTTTTCCTGCATCCTACCCCCGTCATTCTGCTCTCAGTAGGTACTAGCAATCTACGGGAAACAGAAACCAAGAAACAGGAGCCCAGCTGATCTCCCTTCCTGTCCTTCTGCCCATTTCTGTTGTTCCTTTGCTTTCCCACTTACAGGTTCTGTTACTGCCATACTGTGGCTACTCTTTTCCACAGAGTATTAAGGAAAGAACTCCAAGCATCTATTGTTTGAGAGTGTAAAAGAAATAAACTAGCAAGTATCTTGCAATAAAAGTAAAGATGTCAAGATCTATGACTGCCACACCTCACTTTTTCTGGGTGATATTACCTTCCCACACTCTTCCTGCGGAGACTCCAACTGGACACAAGCAGAAATTTTTTCACAATGAGAATAACCAGCCATTGTAATAATCTCCCCAGGGAGGTGGTGGTTTACCCAGCAACAGACACTTCTGAGATTCAACTATCAGGATGCTGGGCCATCTTGTCTAGATCATTCTTTTGCTAAGAAAAGTTAAAGTTGGACCAAATTATACTTGAGGCCCTTCCAACCTGGCATTCTATGATTCTGTGATTCCTTTGCTTTTCCTGACAGCATTATAAAGTCTTCAAACAAGCAGATAACTAAGCTTAGTGAAAAGTGTGGGGTTTTTGTATGCTGAAGAGGTAAGAGGTTTTCATGGGCTTTATATATCACAACAGATCCATAATTTACTCACGGAATATCCTTGCATAGACAGATTATAGCTTAGACTAAATTTATATTATGTTTGTACAAACAAGTCGAAACATTTTTTGACAGAAGTTTTCCTGGTGCTTTACTGTGGCCTAGGGAACATGGGGTCCTGTGTTTAGAGTGAAGAGTCCTGTCGTCAGAAGGGACCTTTGCATCTTCTGTTTGCATGGTGGATATTTGCTTTTATTATTATTTTTTTCTATTTAATAGATGCAAATGTGCTGCAATTTTTCATGGACCAGACTGCCAGCAGACAAAACACAGCTTCAGAGGCCATGGTTATGCCTGGTTCCCTCCTTTTCAGCCTTGCTTTGAGAGCCGCATCTCCTTAGACTTTATCACTGAAGTTGTTGATGGCCTTCTGTTGTACTATGGACCAGCAGCACAAGGGCAGCCTGGAGAACAGGAAAATTTCCTTGCTTTAGGTTAGCACCTTATAAAGTATTTGTGTTTGTGTGAAGGTGAGATTATACTTAGTTCATAGGTCTGGCGTTTTTATTTTTAAAAAGGCTCAGAAAGTTACTTTTGGAGAATAAGGAGAATACACAGTAGTTTGCCAGTATGCCTAATTCATATCTTTGTGTCACTGTTAGAAGCTGGACTTTTTTAAAGCTATCTAAAGATCTTCTCCAACTAAAATCTAACTGCAACAGTCATTTCAACTTCATTTGAGTGGGAACATGGTCACTGCATATCCAATAAGAGTCTTTCCTTTGCAGAACTCTCTGGTGGTGTCCCGTTGCTGACCGTGAGCCACAGCTCTGGTGAGCTTTTCCTGCAGCTGTCACAAAAAGTTAATGTTGCAGATCGCCGCTGGCACAATATTAAAATTATAAATGATGGAAAGGCAAGTGTAAATATGGGCAGTCCTGTGTAAGCATTCATTGATGTACCTAGTTATTCCTTCCAAATCCTTCCTCCCTTCTGTAGAACTCTTACCAATCAATCAGTTTTCCATCATCTCTGAAACAGCAGGGGTAGAAGTTTGTCAGTTCAGACATCCTCTTAGTCTTGAAGCAGTGAAGCAGAACAAGGTCTGCAGAAGTCTGATGCAGTTGTGAAACTGGCCACATTATTTCTTTTGTTTAGTTATCCTGCCTGCTGCTTAGACAAGAGTTGTGATCATTCAGGAGCTAAATGCTTTCTGATGTGATTGAGTGAAGTATTTGTACTTTATCTGAGTGAGAAGCCCTGCCCCACCAAGAAACTTGAGACATGTAGCACAAAGGAGATAAATACACTTTTGTGTACAGGGAATATCTTGCTGATATAATACTGCTGGAGGCATCTGCCAGGCTCCCCCTTTCTCTCCCACATAAGACAAGCTGAAGGGCATGTCAGGATTTGGGATGGGAGCCTGACAGACCTTCTGCTCTGCTAGGTTATATCTCTGTGTTCTGATCTTGCAGAAAACTCCAGGAATGTCCTATGCTCCCTCTACTATGTCAGTGACTTGGCATGGTCATGGCAGAGTCAGATTTTTCTTTCCTGTGGCTCTTTAGTTATACGCCATGTGCAATAGCCTTCCAGATTAGTATGTGGAGTATTTTATTATTTTAACAAAGTTTCCAGCTCTATAATTGTAGTTACTATTCTACCTTCTGCTAAGTGAAAGAAAATAGGTAATTAAAATATATGCAGGTCTCTGAATAGAATTGTTTTAAAATTGTTTTTCTAGGAAGTGAAGCTGATTCTTGACCACTGCGTAAATGTCTCAGTTAGAGGTAGTGGCAGTGTCACTAAGAAGATCTCCCAAATGGATCTGTCTGCCTGTGAAGCCTCTGGAGAGATTGTGGGGTCTCGAAGGTAAAAAAACCAAAACCAAAACAACCAGCAAAAAAAATGGAAACACGACTACTCAAAAGAGCTCCGGAAGAATGTGGGGGTGGGGTGGTGGAATCAACCATGCTGCTGTATTTTGCGTGCCACTTATTCTTTCTTTCCCTTCCTCCTCTTCAGCCTGGGTAAGCTCTTCAGTGGCCAGCAGCCCCTGCAGCTGGGTGGAGTTAAGAAGACCTTGCCTTACCACAACTCACAAAGGCACTTCAGAGGGTTTGTGGGCTGCATACGCAATGTCATCGTTAATAGTAAGGTAGGACCACAAAGATCAGGTTTGGGTTTACTGCTGATAAATCTAGGCACCTGCTGTGATTGTTTTCTTTGACCTTTTCCAGGTCTATGATTTACAGCACCCTGCAGAGTCTCTGAACAGTGCTCCTGGCTGTGTCCTTACAGATGAAATGTGTCAGAGCAGTGGGATGGCCTCCTGTGGCACCCATGGCAAGTGTGTTGGTGGCTGGGATTCCTTTCGCTGTGACTGTTCCCCAGGATATGCTGGATTAGCATGTGAAAAAGGTACTGCAAGTCCTAGGGAGAAATTTGTGGTGAGGATCTGTGGGAACAGCATCAGACGTACTGTTCCAGTGTTCAAAGTCATACTGCTATGACTTCAAACTGAATGGAATAATAAGACCATGCTGTACTCTGAGAATTATTTAGATCTTCAAAGATGTAAAGATCCTACTAACTCTTGTTAAATAAAGATAATGTCACAGATGAAGGTTGTGTTGAGAGCTACTCTATTTTGCAGGGGAGGGAAGTGATCAGACAGGCTGTTTTATCCTTTTTATCACCATCTTATTTGTCAGTGGTGAAAGGTGAAATGTTCTGCATTGTGCCTTTTTGCTCTGCTCGTGCTGATCACAAAATGAAGTTTAATGAACATGTGAATCAAGGGCATAACCCTCTTGTTATCTTCAGGCCCCATTTTCCATTTATAAAATGGTGATAATTGCATTTGCATCTCTCATTAGAATGAATTGCAAGTTGAGCAATGGCCCTAGACCACAGCAGTGGGTGTATGTGGGGGCATAATATCAGGCTGGCTGCAACAAATGTGTTATTCTGTACAAAATCAGCATGAAATATGTAGAGAGGATAAGAGCTTCCCATGGTGGATAATGAAAACCTCAGAGATATTGTAAGAAAGTGGAAAATTTTAGCACAGTTCCAAAAGTTAGAAAATAAATTATTTAACTCCTAGTAGCCCACACCTATGTTCAGGGTACAGGGGATATACACTTGAAGTTGGCTCTGCCCCTTTTATCGTAAAACCTTCACCAGCCAAGCAGGAGTCAGAAGTGAGGGACAGGGATTTTACCTTCCTCTAGGTACAAGGTGCAAACTATGGAGTTGATCACAACAGTCTGTAAAGAGCACCAGTGCCCCGTAACTCTGGGGGCTTCTGTTGGAAGAGAATTATCCCCCTCAGTCCTGTAGTTTGAGTGAGCTACAGGTGAGGCTGAGCAGCAGTGAGCAGCTGGAAAGAACTACTTTCAAGCTGGTGTTGGATCAATGTGTTGGAATTAATGAACGGGACAGTGGTACACTACACATATCCTTTCAGCTCAATGCACTTGATTTTCCTTCTTGTATACAGAACAATAATACCCTACACAGGCAGCCAGACCCTCTCTTCTTTCTCCATCTGCCACACAAGATTTAAAAAGTGTACAGTAAATTACTCAGTGGAAGCTCTGTCTGTCCAACAAGGGGGAGGACTGGAATTGTAACTGGCATGGTCTAGACCAGGAGCATTCACTGTTTAAGGTATTCATAAGGACCACAAAACTGGTTAATACAGTTCAGCTATTTGTATTACAGACAGATGGTACTGGTTTATAAACATCTGCCTGGATTCAAATCCTACTCTGTTTCACATTATTTTGAAATGCTGCTTCACAAGCCCAGCTGCTGAATTGGTTTTACCCCTCATTACTGTGGGACAAACTAAGGGCTCAGAAAGTAATTGTTCAAAATCCTTAAGTCATATTCTGATGTAACAGAAAAACTTTGATTGGCACCAGCTTCTTCTAATACATTGGGCTGAAAATGCTGGTGTGCAGCTGGTGCTTTATGACTGACTGTGGCATACTCATGGCAAGGAGCAGGCAGCTGGGGACAGGAGTTACTGGAGCATCCCAGGAAAACCCATGCCTGCTCATCAGCTAGAGCCTGTAGCTGCAAAGATAGTGAACAAGAGAGAACTGGGTTAGGAACAATAATGTGAGGGGGAAAAGCTAGAGGAGAAAAGAAAACATGCTTCAAAGAAAGGAAAAAGAGAAGACAAACAGTGAGAGGAAAAGAGAGTGCAGAAATTAGGTCTCTTGATCATTTAGTATTTCAAGTCCTGGGAACTAAACCAAATGCCCCAGGATGAGCTGGGTACTCTTTGGATTTCTACTTGCATGACACTGACTTCTAATGAGTCATTGGTGACCCAGCGTCTGTCCTGTCTATTAACTGACTAGAACTGTCTCTTTATCTGGTAAAAAGAAACTTCTTTTTTTCAACTAAGCTTGGCCCAAAACAGATCTAGAATTGTTGTCAGCTAATGAGACTGAAATAGGTGCCTTCTCTGCTCTTGCATCAGGGCCTGGTTTGGTGCTGTTTGATTTCCACAGAAGCGTGCAGTGTAACTTCATCAAACTCTGTGCTGGACCTTGGGTTCCTCAGAGTGATAGGGAAACAAATCATTTCAGTGCGTTTTCCATAGCTAAAATAGTAAACACTGACTTAATCTCCCTTTGTAATTAAAAAAAACCTCTGCCTTCCCTGAGGCTTTCTCTTGTGCCAGCTGAAATGGGAAGTGCATGTTTTCTAACAGTGGGGGTTTTAACCACTGGACTAAACTACTGAAACATTGGATTCTTTTCTTTGGTTGGTTTTTTCAGGGGTTGTTTGGTTTTTTCTTTTTTTTCAGATTAACACGAGCTACTTTACTGGAAAATATGCTTCAGATTTAAAAAAAAAAGTTATTTGGGCACAGTGTAGGAGTGATTGGGTAGAACATACAGCTTGCAACAGGCAGACTACAAGAGACAGTATCCAATTGTCTCTTTCCTGTCTAAATTCGGATCCTTGATTTGTTGGTTTTCTCTTAAATTCCTTCAAAATGGGGCAGGGTTTGCTTTCCATGATGCTTCATTATATTGCCAAAATTCCTTAAGAACTGAAGTTGACATTGAGAGCTAGTAAATTATCAAAGAGCAGAAACCTGAGGCAGCAGCCATTTCCGAGATCTTCACTTTGATTTTGTGGGCTGTGCTTAGTTCTTCCAGAATGGGCTTTTGGAAGGGACAGCTGGATCCATTATGAGCCAAGGAGCATCCTCAGCACTCGAAGCTCTCAGATCCAGCTGATGGTGCGCACCCGGATCTCCCACAGCACCCTTCTCAGCTTGGCCTCTGCAGATGGGAACAGATACATCCAACTGCAGGTGAGCAGAGCTGTTCTGCTGGAGTGTTCTTAATTTGTCATGGAGTACCATAGTGAAGGAAAAAGATGCAGTTTCTGATTAAAGACACCTGTTCTGTAATGTAATAAAGAGCAAGAATTTTCCATATAAGGGTAACTACTTTCATTTGTGTTGTCCTTCTCAGTATTACTCCTTCATGGCATAAATTCTAGTTTGCACTGCCTGCAAAATGTCCATGTGGTGCATGTGAATGAAGAAGATTGCTCTGTCCTGCTTGCTTTTTCCCTTGGCTTCTATCTGTCCCTGTCTGTAAAACTTATCCCTACACTTCTGTTGCTGTTGAAAAAAGCTGTCTGGACTCTATTAGCTAGAGAGAGGCTAATTATACTAATTGAAACAGGAGGGTCAGCTGGGAAGACTTAGAGGTAGATATCAGTAGAAAGAAGACTTATTAAAGAGTTCATGTAAGTTAGAAGAGTGGCCCGTAAAAAAACGAGTTGATAATTCTTGCACCTGCAGTTTTCTTGCAGTACCTTTTATCTGGGAATAAAGCACTTAAAAACAAGAATGCCATTTCCATTTTAAAAACTCATATCCACTTCTTGAGGCAGGACTGTGTAATAACATTTAGAAGTGCATTTCTGTTATTAAGTGTCTTTATCATCTTCTTCTAGGTGGTTGATGGTTTCTTTAGCGTTAACGTCAGTTTGGGGGACAAAAATCACTCTTTGAGACTGAGGACATTACATATAAACCATGGCCAGTGGGTTCTCCTTACCATGGAGCGCTACAACAATGAATTTACCCTGCGTGTTAATAGTGGTGGAGGTGATCAAGAAATCACTTCTGTCTTGGGTATGAGTACGTGGTTCGAAGTGGATTGGGCGAGCATGGTGCTAGGAAACAGCCTTCCAAGTCATTCAGAGAGTGATTTCCAAGGTAAGTGATACGATGGATTCCTAATAGGGGGGAATTAAAGCCTGAAAGTGGCATCTTTGAGTGTATTGCATAGTCTAAAACCCAGGTAACAATTCCCATATAGACTACTATGCCTTTCCTTTACTGGGGAATTCAGTGCTCAACCCTATATGCCATCATATCTGGTTCTAGTGAAGACATGAGATTTCCTGTAAATACCAAAAAATAGCACCTCAGTTTTTTGTTTCATAGAATGGGTTGGAAGAGGTTTTAAAGATCATCTTGTTCCAAAACCTCTGTCAGGGGCAGGGGTACTTCCACTATATCAGGGTTTCCTATGTGTCAAACAGTGTACTCATGGTGTGATCTTCACTCCTGTTTTTGCCTTGGAGGGGTTTAAGGAACAGGCAAAACAACTTCTGGCAGGAGGAGAAAGAATTGCAAGGCAATTTGTGGTGTGCTCTCCATGTCCTGGAGTTGAGTGCTGGAACTTTGAAATTCTGGTTCAACAAAAAGACAGGTTTTTGCACTCTGTTGCTTTTTATTCAGCCCCACTTTTAAGATTATATCTTAAATCTAGATTAATTTAGTGGAGCTGCTCTGATTCATAGCACAGTCCTGCTGAACTGGGGTACTGGTACAATGCAGCTCTCCTGGAGAAGTACTGTCAATCTGTAGACTAGAGCACAACAGACACATATTCTGTAGCACTCATTCTGAAACAGAACTGATAAGGAGTATAAGGATATTTTTAAACAATGTTTTAAATTTTCTGCAATGCTCTTAAGTTCACCTTCTTACATGCTGGGGGCAAGGCTTGAGGTGGGGAAGTAGCTAACTTAACGTACTTCTCTGCATACTTCTGTGCTTTGATGCAGGTTGCATGCGTGATGTCCAGCTGGATGGGCAGCTGCTCCTGGTGGAAGGCAGAAGCACAGAGTCTGGATTAATTCTGAGGCGGCAAGGGGTCACCATGGGATGCCATTCCAGTGCCTGCAGCAGCCAGCCCTGTTACAGCCCCTTCCTTTGTGTAGACCTGTGGAGAAAATATGAATGCCGGTACATGGAGCTTTTGTTTTCATCCAGGGGTGGCTGGGAAGCTCTTTTTTTCCACCTTTGACAGGCAAATTTCACTAATAGTGATATTCCCTGTGACTGCTGACCAGAGAGAGCCATTCCAAGGACAAATCCTCCCCACCTCATCTCCTACCATGGACTAGACTTGCCTTTTTCTGCAAGTCTGATATGCAATCTAATTACTCTGCCATTTTTACCATGGTGAGAAGATCACCAAAAGGCCAGTGAGAAAGTGAAATGTCCTTTGATAAAAGGTGGATTGCAAAAGCTTTGGTCTCTCCCCTATATGAAAATACTAATATAGTGTATACATACACTGACAGCATATATAGACAGTATGTGTGTGTCTATATACATAGATATATACGTATACATATATAAAAGATAATATATATTTCATACATATATATATGTATATTGAAAATACAATACATATTTACATATATTTCCTGTAAAGAAGATGAAAATAATCATAATCTGAAAGAAACAATGAGACTTGCAAAATTAGATTGTCACAAAACTGGATTCTAAAATTAGCTTCCCAGGGCCAGAGCCAAAGCCCAACAGCTGTTGCCCTACACAGTTAGTTTCTTGGAGAAGATCCACTATTTAAAGAAAAAATTCAAAATATTTTTTAAAACATGCAAATCAAAATACAGGCATTTCTGTTTAAAAAACCCAAACATAAATGCATGCAAGACTGGGAAGAGGAGTCTCTTGAATTATTGGAATTCATACAAAATTTGGCACTTCTGAAATGTGGTGATTCTTTGCTAGAAGAGGCTGTGAAATGGTTTTAAGTGTGCCTGGGGACACTCCAGTCTTCAGACTTCTTCTGAAAGGACAATATGAAGTGTCTGCCATTTTTTCAGTAGAATTTCTTCTTTGGATTGCAGAAAGAAGGTCTGTGACTCACACTATACCTCCAGGGCCTCTCCAATTACACACGAGAGGAAATCAATCCTAAAAGACAAGATGGGTCATTCTGAGGAGGTCAATGACATTTCTCCCCAGGGTCCAAAGGAACATTACAAAACTAATACCAAGTGCTTGCTAGCTCTTTTCCCATTGATCTCAGCTGTCCATTTTCTTTTAGGGGCTTTGATTAGAACATGGATGTAGATAAAGAGTTAGTCAGGAAGTGATGGCTCCTCTTTTAAGGAAAGAGTGAAGCTCTTCTGCATATCTTCTGGATCAGGAAACCAGAACGTGTGCTCATGTTTTCATAAGTCTACTAGCTCACTAAGTTAGACTTCCCATGTATTTCAAACTTTCAATGTGGATTTATGGTTTGATTGAGAAAAAGTAAACTTTAAAGAAACTGCAACAAACTTTGCACAAAACAACATACAGCTCCAGATGCTTTGCTTGCCTGTAAGATATCATCTGCTTTGGTTGTTCAGGTGCCCAGCTGGGAAAGTAGAAGTTACTGACACCCTTACAGGGCTCAGACACTGTACCTCATCCCCTTGTGGACACTGGACCTGTAGGAATGGGGGTACCTGTGTGGCTCAATCCCAAGACAAGACTATCTGCCAGTGTCCCGAAGGTTACAAGGGAAGATGGTGTGAAATTAGCCAGGTGAAGGCTGGAAGACCTGTTGGACTCAGCTCTGGCTCTATTCTGGCAATCAGCATGTGCCTCCTTGTCTTCCTAGGTAGGAGAACAAGTACCTTTTTTCCTTGCTTTTAATCTTGTATCTTGTTCCAGTGAATTAAGTTTGCTTTATCTTTGAGTGTTGTGATCAGTGTTTCACCTTTTTTGGAGATCACTGTTTGAGGATGTTAAGAGACAAACAACGGCACATAGTTACAGTTTACTTGCTTTGAAGCCAGTTCAAGCAAGTTTAGGACTTTTCTGTTCCTGAGTCACTTACTTTCAATCCTTCTTAAGTAAGAGCTTTCTATCTTTGTGTGCAACTCTGTGTGCAAGCACCTCCATTTGAAACTGCCACCTGCCCTGAGCCCTTACATTTGTAGTAGGTAGGCTCTACAGCTACATATGCTCTTCACACATTACAAAGGAAGAGATCTTCTAGAAAATTCATGGTCTTAAAAGGGAAGCCTCATTCAAAGTGTGGGCAGAGAGTGTGTTCTTTTCCAGCTGCACTTTGGCTGAAAACTTAATAACACCACAAAACTGTGATCATGTTGATAAACTGCATACACATCTCATAATAGCAAAGACTCCATGATTATATTACACTTGTAACCTTCATTAAAACAGTGGTTTACTTACTTTCAGTATCTTATTTACTCAGGATTGGTGAAAGGCCAGAGATTGGCCAAAATGCCTTCTATTTAAATGGATTCCTTTAGGTAAGTAAAATACCCTTTTAATGAAGTTTATGATGTAATATACATAGATTATTCTTTACATTCATGAATTTAAGTTGTTTATATTATTAACAATACTCATTTCTTACCTGCAAATTTAGTTATCAAATTAAGAGTTGATTTAATATCTGAGAAATCATATAACTACTTGTTTATCATGCAGCATACTTTGTCACATGTCATATAACAAATGTGTATCTTTATTTCTTCCAGCACTCTTGGTTTCCTACACAGTGTGGAGTCAGTGGGGAAGTTCAGGGTTTCGGAAGGGAGGAATTTACCACATTCCTGAAGAGCGTGAAAGCTGGGAGGATGTTAGAGAAAATGTCTTCAATTATAATGAAGAAGGAGGTGGAGAACGTGACCAGGTATGACACAGCTTCAATCCAGCTTTACAAATCCAACCTCTACTCACTTTCCTTTCCCAGACCTTTCAGTTAACTTATCATCAAATTGGGGGGTTTTTTCTTTTTTTTTTAACTTGAAGTCCTCTACAGCGGGAGGCTTCTATTTCAACCCAGTCTGTACCTTTCATGATGCTGTTCATATGTGCCCACTTTCAAGCGGGCTGCTCTAGAGTCATTGATGTTGCTTTAGCTGAAAACTAGAATCTGAACTTCCTCTCAATCCTCTCAACCAGGCACTCTCTTCTTCAGCTTGTAGAAAACTCATAGAATTCAGTATTGTGTTGCCTTGTGTTGTAAAACATTTTTTGAATGTTTCCTTTTGAGTTGTTTCTCTCTGACATTTGCATTCTTTTTGTTTCCAGAATGCTTACGATATAGATAAACTGAAGAAACCTCTCCATAAAATTCCCCGCTCCTCCTTGAGAGCTGCTGCTCCACACTCCAGGACACCAACTGGCCCAAAAAGAGACTCACTCCCAAAACAAGCACATCAAAAGCAATCAATATCAGCTGTTACCAGCATCCCAGACTTCAAGGAATATGTTTCTCAAATCATACGGGATGCAGACAATGATCTAAAGAGTCTTCCAGCTGACACCATTCATTTTTACTGCTTGGAAGGGCAATGCTCTCTAGCAGGGAGCCTTAGCTCATTAGATTCCATCAGTGGAGATGAAGATCTAAATTATGATTGCCTCCAAGAGTGGGGGTCAAAGTTTGAGAAGCTTAAAGAACTCTATGCAGTCTCAAATGAAAATTTGTAACCGGAGTTACAAGAACTTGACATATTGTAGTGACACATGGACGCTACTTTTAAAAATGCTCTTTTTTATATATAAGTTGCATCAAGTAGATGCAAGTTTTTAGTTAGATAGCGTGAAAAACTCACTTTTCCCAGGAGTGTTAATCTGAATGATCTTTTTATATGCACTGTACAAAGTTATTTCATTATGTAAGTGCAAAGACTTTTAAAGCATGAATTTTCTTGAAAACCTTGGAATGTAGGATATCTATAGAATAGTATTATAATATCCTTTTTTATTTGTGTAGACCAAAATGACTTACTAGAATTATCCTGGATGCAAGAACTTGAATTATTTTCTCCCTAGTGTTAATATGAAACCTATCAGGTAGGTAACAATGCATAGGGCATTCTTTTTTATTATTATTATTTAATTAATTTTAGACTGTGGAATAATTATTACCAATGTTAAATATAAAACTTTTACAATTTCTGGTTTCTTGTCACCTTTTGTTGTATCCACCTAAACTCTGCTCTTCATGACACACACCACCTCACTCACTGTAACAGGCTGCCCGGCTCTGTGGGACTTTTTCTGTCTGACCCTTTCTCTAATTACCTGTAACAAGGGGAAAAGAGTAGCAAGATCCCATCTGTGAACATGGCTTTGTGACAATTCTACACTCTTAAAGGCAGTTGTGAGACCTGGAAAAAGTTTCTGTGCAGTAAGCTTTCATGCCCAGCTTTGCTTTTCACGTGGAACCCTTCTTCAGAGCGTGCAGCTGGAAAACAGAAGAGCTGATAGCAGGTGTGAAGACAAGCTAGAAGGGCACCCAGGCAAAAGTTGGATGTGAATTCTTTCAATCAGGACAGTCATAGTAAAAATTGGGATCCTCAAAACAGAAAGCATGGGAAACCTAGCCTCTACTCCTTTGCCTCCTACTCCAGCTCTCCAAAAAACGACTGGTTTTAGTATGGAAAAAAGGGAATCAGAAGCTTCTGAAATCTGACAATAACATGAACACTCACCTTTGTGACCACGGGAAAATCACCTTGTTCTTTCCTTTTCTTTCTTAAACTCTCTGAAGTGGGGCAGCTCCCAATGCATGGGGTGATGTGTGAATGTTAATAAGTGCTTACAGAGTGTTTGTAAGCTCTGAAGTGCCAAGGTTCTTTTAACTGTTTTTAACTCAGTGGGGTTTTTTTAATTACCACGATACTCAACATTTGTTTTTAATTGAAGTCTTGATGCTTGCTTTGGTTTATAATTAATACAATTTTTACAATTAGGTTTACAATTAGATCTTTCATCACTCTTCATTTTGCTTGGCATAAAGAATGCAAATGTAAATTAGTTTTGTACCTAGAAATGAGATTTTGATACTATTAGAACAAATAGTTTACATCAAAAATTGATTCAACAAAAATACTATGTAAACTGAATAAAACATTATGCATTCATTAAATAAAATTATTTGTATTAATGATACTAAATTAGCAATATTTATTAGAAAGATTTGGAGAACGAGTGGCATGAGCCACTCCTTGATGCCAAAGCCTCACATGCCTGGGCACTGATTGCTCTTATGAAGTCATAAAAAATAAAAATGGTGGATATATTAACATATAGCCACATCTTGTTTACTGTAAATTTTTCCTCCTTTCTAAAGAGGGAAGTGTAGTAACAAACTACATTTCTTACACCAAGGGATATTACATATGTTGCTGCTGCAAATGAAAACGGCTGAGTCACAGAACTTCAATAAGGTGACTCTTCCAAGTGTTGAATTCTTACAATATTTTCATGAAGTGCATATATATACATTTTTATTGCCCTTTATTAAGTTGCCTCTTCTGAACTTGGTATTGAGTAAAGCTTAGCATAATTATTGGTAAACTGTCTCTTCCAAAAGAAACTATTTTGAACAATGTGCTACAATTAATGCTAACAGGCTATGATCTCCCTAAGGATTATTTTGTAATTCATATTCTGAAACTGAGTATTTTATGTACGGATGCATTAAACAATAACTCAGGTAAGCTGAAGCAGTAGTTAATTTTTTCCCTCAAATAACTGAACACACAAAGTAACATGCCCAACAGAAGATAAATTGCATTGAACTCAGGACATGTAATGGACTTCTGTCCTCATGGAAGAGGAGAAAGAAGAGTTTTCATCTATCTCCTTGGGTCACTTAAAGCAAAATGCAGAACGCGTATAGCTGAGAGCTGCGCATGACAGCCCCAAGAACCACACTATTTGCCTGAAAGCATGGTCCAAACACTTCTTGAACTGCCAGGCTTGGTGCAGCAACCACTTCCCTGGGTAGCCCGTTCCACTGCCCAAACACCCTCTGGGTGGAAAACTTTTCTAGTACTGTAATATTATTGTATATAATCATATATCTACATTGCAAACCTCTTTGTGAACTCTTCTCTTGGCAAAATATTAGAGAAACTCAGCCAAATTACTGAAACAGATAAAAGTTTCTGCTTGTCATCGTGCTTCTCCCCAGGACATCCATATCCTAAGAACAGGGATACCTGAAAAGCTTCAGAACCAGGTCCTGGCTAGTTGCAGTAGAGAGAGTGGCAGAGTCAGACATGGACTATGCAAATACTGACACCTAAATAACAGCAGAAGTTGTTACTGCTGACAAAGCATATCTTCTGCCACTTCGTTTGTAAGATGAACATGGAGCTGTTGGAGCAAGTCCAGAGGAGGGCCATGAAGCTGATAAGAGGACAGGAGCATCCCCACTACGAAGAAAGGCTGAGAAATGTGGAGCTGTTCAGCCTGGAGAAGTGAAGGTTATGTGGAGACCTCACAGCAGCTTTTCAGTATCTGAAAGGAGCCTACAGGGAAGCTGGAGAGGGATTCTTTGCCAGGAACTGTAGTCATAGCACAAGGAGGAGTGGGTATAAATGGAAAGACGGGAAACTTAGGTCAAATATTAGGAAAAAAGTCTTTACTGTGTGCAGAAAAGCCATGCTATGAAAAGCCAATGTCCATAAAGGAGACAGGAGTTCTCCAACTTTATTCTAATAAAGGGAGAGAGCCCATTAGGTCATTCCCCATGGGGTCTCTCTTAAGGTTTTGGAGGATGCAGCCTTCTTTTATCCTAAATTTCCGACCATGTTGCCCTCTTCCTTTCCCCATTTGCTGAGGTACTAGGAAGGTACAGCCTTCCTAAACCAACTACCACATATTCCCCCATAAACATGTATTGTCATTTTCCCCCAAAGTGGGCTCTGCAATAGACCTTGTACAGATTCATTTCTCCTATTACCCTAAAGTTCAGGAGTTCAAACTGGTCAAAACACCCGGGTTCTGCGCAGCTTGATGTTCCTAGAGACCCATTTCAAAGAAATCCTAAATCTCCTAAATCATCTTCTCATCGAATCATTTGTAAAAACATTAGCACCCATCTTTCCTGTCAGCTGCGAGATGGGTGAGGCACTGGAACAGGTTGCCCAGGGAGGTTGTGGATGTCCCAGCCCTGGAAGTGTTCAAGGCCAGGCTGGATGTGGCTCTGAGCGACCTGGTCCGGTGGGAAGTGTCTGCCCATGGCAGGAGTGGCTGGGACAGGATGATCCTTAAGATGCGTCCCAACTCCTTGACATTCTATGATTCCATGATTCAAATCCGCCTCCATGGAGCAAGGTCCTAATTTCTTTACCCTTTCATGCAGCATTAGGGTGTGCAAGGGCAGGAGCATGGAGGGGGTGCCATTTATCGGCCTGACTGCTCACAGGGGACGCCCTGTGGGGACAGGACCGCGGTGGACGCACGGGCAGAGGGACGGCTGCGGGGCGTGCCAGGGGACATGCATCGAACCAGTCATTTCGGAAAGAAAAACACCGGTTCCGTAAAGGAGCCAGGCTGCTCTGCCGACAATCCCGCCCCGGGTGTGCGGGCAGGGCCCGGCCTCGAACCCGCGGCCCCACCGGGCTCTCCGCGCTGCCCATGCCGTGCAGCGCTCCGGCGGGCGGGGCCGCACGGGCCGCCTCCGAGGGGGCGGTGGCCGGCGGCCATCTTGTGCAGCCCTCGGTGGCTGCGGGTGTGAGGGGCTGTTGCGGCGGTCTCTGCAGAGCGGCCGGGATGAGCGCGGAGGCGGCGGACCGGGAGGCCGCCACCTCCAGCCGGCCATGCACGCCGCCGCAGACGTCGTGGTTCGAGTTCGTGCTAGAAGAGGCGCTGCTGGAGCAGCACCTGCAGAAGCCCTCTCCCGGTGCGTTCCCTGCTGGCCGCCGCCTCGCCGCGGCCTCGGGTTCGGCACGTCCCGTCTCCCTGGCCCCTCCTGAGGCAGGCTCGTTCTGGGGGGCTGTGAGGCGTCGGTGCGAGAGGCTCTGCTGCGGTGCTGGGGAGTGGGGGGCAGAGGGGGCCAGGCGCTGCCGGCGGCTGTGCGGCGGCATTTACCGCCGGCAGTAACGCGGTTTTTCTCATTTCACATTATCTTTCCTATTTAATAACTTCATTTCTCTTGTCTTTTTTGTCTGGTAGATCGCTTTTCCTTTCGCATATGTGAATGTTGTGTGCGGAAGTGTTGTAAGTTGTTTGTACGGTGGGAAGTGCTGCTTGTGAACATCACTGCAGTTCGCAGCTGGTTTTTTTCCCATTGGAGTCTTGTTAGACAGGAGCTGAAGTCCTCCAAAAGGTTCAGTGCTGAAATTGCTCCCCAGACCCGGAATAAATAGAAATCTCCTCTGATGTATTATAAGAAAGTGACCATATTTAAAATTACCTGATCTTTTGACAGTTATAAGCAGTAGTCATCTTTTTCAGTACCCGGATTCTGCGAGGAAGTAGAGGAAATAGGAAAACCTGGACCAGTGTTGCCTCTGCAAGAAGTAAATTTAAGCATAATCTATCTTAGATCTTACACTTAGATCTGTGCTTAGATTTTATACTCTGTTTTGTAATTAATTAAGTAAATTGTTAGTTCTTGTTTTATGTTTCACAAAATTCAGTGAGAGTGTAATAGTTATGGTTTGGCCTTTTCTTTCAAAAGAGCTCAAAGGTATTGGCTATCTTATTGTAAGGGAGAGATTTGGGTCCTTTTTTAGATGCTGTTTTTTAACCAGTCTGAAAGTATTTTTTAAATGTATTCAGAAGTACCAGCAGTTGCTAGTAAATATACTTTACATGCAGAGGAGAATTACAAGTAGATACATAGCTTTTACACCAGTTCACTTGTGATTTCATTAGGTAGCATTTATTTCCAGTAGATGCAAGTATTGAAACATAATTAATACAAAATAGTGAAAATCAATGAAAGTGTGAGAGTGTGGTTACCATGGTCAAGTGAACTTTAAGGTTAAGCAAAGATAGTCTGATTTGAGTCAGCACAGGCAGGACACCATTTGAGATTAGGCTCTACCAGGTAACAGTGTCAGCACTATAAACACCAAGGATAAAGGAACCTATTCTTAGCTGGAAAAAAAATTAATTTCTGGGCTTACAAAGAATCTGAGGAGTGGCTGTGTTTTTTTGCAGACCCACCACCTGTGCAGCTGATTGTCCAGTTCTTGGAACAAGCTTCAAAGCCATCAGTGAATGAACAGAACCAAGTTCAGCCACCACCTGATAACAAAAGAAACCGCATTCTAAAACTTCTTGCTCTCAAAGTTGCTGCTCATCTGAAGTGGGATTTGGATGTATTAGAAAAAAGGTATAGTCTGTACATCTTCATGCTAAATTTACCAAATTGAAGTGGCTTGAGATATTTATTTTAAAAAATGAAAATCTGTCTTCTTCTCATTTCTGACAGTATCTTCCTTACATTAAAAACAGTCTTGAGTGTGACAACTGAAATCAAGTTTTATTTTAGCTGTAAGTTAGGAAAGGGTTTTGATGAAGGCAGTGTGTCTGAAAAAATCAACACTTTTTAGAGAGGAAAAATAGCATGTCTTAGACATTAAGATATGTACATGTGAACTGCATAAAGATGAATTGGAGGTTATGTTGTCTTCAGTGACAGAACTAGAATAAGTTTTCTCATTCTGGCATGCTTGAAATTGGAGGTCTTGCTCCACTTTTGTTGATGTGAAGAACTCCATATATCTGTGAACTAGGTCACTGAAATGACTGTGGTTGAAGTAAACAAACCCCAGCTTTGCATCTTTCCTTTGGAGTGGTCTGATGAGCTGAAACAGTCAGGAGCTGCTTCACTTTGGCAGTGCTGTGCACTTTAGGGACCTGCACTTCAGGGAGTCACAGAATGGATGTGGTTGGAAAGAGCCACTGTGGGTCATCTGGTCCAACCTCCCTGCTCAAGCAGGGTCATCCTAGAGCGCATGGCACAGGATTGTGTCCAGACGGGTCTTGTTTACACTGGGTTTCCTGATTACACTTAGGTAATGGCAGGAGTTGCTTATTTATTCACACAGGTCTCTTGCCCCCTTTATCTGTAATTTAATGTAAAATATTAGGGGGCCAATAATTGCCCTGATTCTAGCTTGCATGGAATTGTAGAATCCTTTAGGCTGGAGAGGAGCTTTAAGATTGTCGAGGCCAGCCACTAACCTGATGTTGACAAGTCCACCACTAAACCATGTCTTAAGTGCCACATCTACATATAATTTGAATACTTTCAGAGTATGTTGGTGACTCAGCCACTTCCCTGGGCAGCCTGTTCCAATGCCTGATTACCCGTTTGGTGAAAAATTTTTCTTGAAATTCAGTCTAAGCCTCCCCTGACGCAACTTGAGGCCATTTTCTCTTGTCCTATCACTTCTTGCCTGGGAGAAAAGACTGACCACCCCCTTGCTGCAGCCTCCTTTCAGGGAGTTGTAGGGGGTGATAAGGTCCCCTCTGAGCCTTCTTTTCTTCTGGCCAAACACCCCCAGCTCCCTCAGCCACTTCTCATAGAATGCTCCTGATAGAACATGAGACCTAAAATTTCTTAAACAGGCGCTAGCTGCTGGAATTGTAGTTTCACTGATTGTTTTCAGTTCTGGTTGCAAAGAATGCAAATTTTTCACAAGATCAAAGGTACATTGGCAGTAGCTGATCTAATTTCAAATAATGTCTCAGTTAGTAATAGTACTTCAATTGTGTTAAATTATACTACAAAAGCTTGGAGTAGTGCAGTCCAGTCTGCATATCTTCTCATTTTATTAGAGTTCTGTCCCAGCTGATCTGCATTTTACTTAATCTCTATTCATAAAGTTCCTAGTTTTAACTTCACCGTTCCTTTTATGTGAGTTAAATTTCATTTGTGATGGAAATGGGGTTGTTTACCTTAGGGGAGTATGATCTGGGGCTGCTTTGAAAGAATTTCTTATTAGCTGGGTCGTGCTGTTACAGGTGAGTGGATTATTCTGGTGAGGTGCCTGTGTGGGCTGATGCAGTGGTGCAGAGTGGTAGTTCAGCTGTTGAGGCAAGCATCCACTTGGGCTTAATTTGTGCAGCTAATACTGGCTTTTCATACCTGATCTCAAATGCTGGATAAACATCCATGGGATGTTAAGTAATAATCCAGTACTGAATACTAGTGTATATTGTTTAACATTCCATAAGTAGATTTACTCTATGAGGTATATGATTCTCTCTCTTTTGTTTTTTAATAGCTTGTCTGTTCCTGTATTGAACATGCTACTGAATGAGCTTCTGTGTATCAGCAAAGTTCCCCCAGGAACAAAACATGTGGATGTAGACCTGTCCAGCTTACCCCCAACCACTGCAATGGCAATACTGCTCTACAACAGATGGTAAACTACTACTAGGCAATAATACAAAATCATTATAGAACAAAGCAGTATTTCCTTCTATCTGTATAATTGTACATAGAAGGAGAAAGACTCCTGAAGTACTAATAATGTTGTGATCTGTTGCTAGTTTATAGTGAAGGAGCTGAGTCTGAAAAGCTATTCTAGAGCTGGTTTTTTCCCTAAAAAAATAATCAAGGTAGTGGTTTGAACTCTTGCCTTATAAATGTAAAAATCTTCATGTCTTTTAGCTTTTTATGGACATAAGAGCATTTCTTACCTACTGGATGTGCTCTTGAGTAAAGGATGTATTCTAATGGTATAATGTTTCTGAAATGATAAACTGCTATTATCCAGAGGCCTGTAATCTGCTTATTACACTTCTGAGGCTAATAGCATTCTTTGCTTAATTTTTCCCCTATGTAGGGCCATAAGGACCATCGTTCAAAGTAGTTTTCCTGTAAAGCAAGCAAAACCTGGTCCACCTCAGTTAAATGTGTAAGTTAAAGATATAATTCATTTGGATGTCATGGGTATTTTATTATCAGGAATGTAATTTCTAAGTTGATTAAATCATGTTAATAACATACATGTCTAGTTGTAACATGGAAAATTTGGATTCATTTCAAGTATATGCTTACTTTCCTGTCAGACATTAGACCATTAGACCATACTTGTTTGAGAGAGTCTGTTAAATATGTTGATTAAACATACTCCTCTTCGTTATTTTAGTATAAATCTTGTATTGTCCTATGTGTATCAGAGTCTGATCCTGAATTTAAAAAAAAATCTGTATGGGAAAATAATTTTAAAATACTTTTAATTTTTTACATAAACATGTGAACACACTTCTGCCCTTTACATGTTTGACAGAAGATTTAAATGTTGAAGCTTCATGAGACTTGAGGCTGTGGAAGCTTTCTTCATTATTGTTTTGCTATTGAATTGCTGTTAGCAATCTGATCTTAAAAAAGGCAATGATAACTTTGCAACATTTTCTTTTATTGAACCGTATTCTCATACAAAACTATCTTTTCATTATATAGTTCTGTATTTCAGATACAGATAGAAAAGAGCAGTCAGTGGTCCTGGATAATGATGTTCAGAATGTAGTTTAGCAAAACCAAGCATGAATGAATTATTGTGATCTAGAACATGAAATAAAATAACATGCAGGTCTGCCTTATAACTGAGCTCTTGACCTCTTGTGTCTAACTTGCAGTATGAACCAGATTCAGCAAGAAAAGGAGCTAACTGAAAATATTTTGAAAGTGGTGAGACTATTTTCCCTTCTTATTTTTTCTCAAATTTACATGTAAATATGAATTTCTGTATTATATAAGAAATACAGAAGACAGTTCTACATGGCAATAGAACAATTGTGTAAGGACTTTTTTTAAAACAATCCTTTTACTGAACTGTTAAAATTGTAGCATTAACTTAAACCCAGAGTTAAACTCAAAACCAAGAGGTTAATTCTTTCAATTAATTTGAACTATTACAGTTGAAGGAGCAGGCTGCTGATTCCATCCTGGTCCTAGAAGGAGCACTTAAATTAAACAAAGATCTTTATGTCCATACTATAAGAACTCTGGATTTATTGGCCATGGAACCTGGTATGGTGAATGGAGAAACAGAAAGTTCCACAGCTGGACTGAAAATAAGTGCGGAGGAGATACAGTGCCAGGTAGCTCACATTTTCTACTAAAGTTTTCAGTTTATATCTGTTTCTTTAGAAAAAGTGTTAAGTAATAATTTTGAGGTAAATTGCATTATTTTTCTATTAATGTTCCCTGTGTTGTTTTCAGATTTTTGGTGGTTGTTTGTTTGAGGTTTTTTTAATTCAATGAGATAATACTGGCTTTATTTTTACATTAATAGATCTTTTTTATCACTGTAAATACTGTTGCTTCCCACCAACCTCTCACTTTTGCTGCCTCAATCCCCTGAAATAACCCATTATATAACCAGGACAGCTTATTGCATCGTTTTCAATGATTGTGGGAAAATCACTGTTTAATTTTGTAATGCTTGTGCAGAATTACTCAGACTGAGATTGCAGTTAAAGAGGAAGCAATTGAAGTATGTGGGGTAAGGTGTGCAGTGTATGTTGGTAAATTAGATAAAAGTAGGAATAGCTTAAAGTACATACAACATCTGAGCTAAAATACTTAATCTTGACTCAAAACATCATGTCCAAGACCGTGTATTTGATATCAATGCTGTTTGCAGGTTTGCTATGATTTGGGTGCAATCTATTTCCAACAAGGATCTACAAATGCAGCTGTTCATGAAAAGGCTAAGGAAAAGTTTTTCAAAACAAAGGAGTTGATTGCAAAGGTAACAAGTGTTCTTTTACCATGCCTATCAACTCTTCTGTAAAAAAACCCTTGTCTAAATTATTGCTTCCTTCTTTAGCAGTTTAATAACCCTTAATGGTACACAGAGTTTTTAAAGAAGCTTCCTGAGGTTTTGACAGTAATTTTTTTCTCATGGTGCCTGGTTTGAAATTACATTAATTGGTTGCAGGACATTGCTGCTTTGTTCTACATTTTGTAGTGAATATTCTTTTACACAAATTGTATTGATGCAAAAAATGCAGAAATAACGTCTCCAGTGCTAATACTAACTCAACTGAACAGTACATCCTGTGTCCATGGTGATGATATGTTTTTGAGGAAGGTAACCATATAGCACTTCTATTTTTTTAATCTGACTTTCCCTTGGAAGTCAGATTGCCTATGTTCAAACCTTTTAAAAAAGTACATTTTAATTTATGAATAAGGTATGATTCCTTTTTTATTTTGCTTCATATTCATATTTCCAAAACTGCAGAACTCCAGTTTTTATTTAAATAAAGTGTGTACCTGTACGTTCTTTTGTTCTTTTGCTGTTACTTGGGGAAATTGTGAGTCTCTGTTTCTGAATTAAACATATGTTTCATAATACTTTGACTACTAAGATCCGATTTAACTCTTACTTTTTCAGAATGGCTCATCATCACTTCATTTTACCATAGATGAAGAACGGTTAGCTGGGTATTGTCAAGCTTGTGAAGTTCTTACCTCTTCTTCTGATGATGCATCTCAGCAGGCAACTCCATATAGTCAAATCCACAGTTGTATGAAATCTGGCAAATATCAGGTAGGATGCCTAAACAAACCCACATATATTTGAGAGTGTTTTGTAATCATTCTGTGTGGAGGATTCCACTTAAACTGATTTTAAGAAATTTTAAATGATAATTTAACCATTAACATACTGTTATAAGTTCTATGCATTTAGGAGTATAATGTAATTTGGTACATATTAGATGAAAATATCTTGGATTCCATACAATGGTAAATAATTCCTGCCAGCTGAGATAAGGGATTTTCAGGTAGACTCTAATTCTTTGGGTTTCAGGGTATGTTGCTATTTAGGTGTGCACATTTGTTTTGGGTTTTTTTTGTTTTTTCTTTGATTTTTCTGATGATGGAGAACTTTTTTTGTTACTTGATTCCTTTTTGGTTGTTCAGTGTATTTTAATATTAAATATGGATGCAAGCTGGTTCTCTTAGTTCGATCATTTTTACCAGATAAAATAATTTTCTGTCTGTTTCTTTTGCATTATGCATTGACTATTCCAACTGTGTTTTTGTTACAGGACTTAGTGAAGATATTCCTTGAAGATAACCTAACCCTCAGTTTACCTGAACAGTTCAGACAATCAGTGCTGAGAGAACTCTTCCAAAAAGCTCAGCAAGGGTGAGACATTAAATAATGATCAGTGTTCAATGACGATGAAGAGCAATTTTCATTAGTTCTGTCTTTTGTGTAAAATCTTTTAACAACAAACTACTTACATCCAAGAAACTTCAACCTTCATTTCTGTTAGCAGTAGTCTAAACTACATTTTATATCACACCACAGCTCCTCAGTTGGATCTTACTGTGATCATATATGGAAAAAAAGTAATGAACATTAACAGTTAATTTTATCCCTTTACTGATTTTTAATTTTTTTTCCACCTGCTGTGATACCAGTCTTTGTCAGAGCTATCCTGTGATCTTCAGTTTTGTGTTCATGCAGGAATGATGCTCTGGATGAAGTCTGTTTCAAAGTCTGCGTGTGCAACACAGTCTGCGATGTATTACAAGGTCGAATAATTGATATTCAGTTTTGTCAACTGTTCCTGAAACCCAGCAAAGAGAAAATAGACTTCCTTCTTGAGGTAAAACATTGATCTAAAATTAGAAGTGAAAATGGTATTTAGTGAGAGATTTCTTTCCTTGTATAACTGTTATTGCTGCAAGTGATGCTCAAGTTTCTGAAGCAGAGAAAGGTAATTTCTCAAACATTATTCAACTTGTTTGCAGTTAGTACAGTTACACTCAGTGATGAGTTCTGTATCTGTGTTCATAGCTCTGTTTCCATCTGTTGGGGAGGATCCAGTGGTGAGCTGTTGCTTCAGCTTATATTTGAAATTGCTGCTATTCCTGACATTGTTAAATTATATGGAGATACTGCTGAATATTTGTTTTCGTGGACTGAAGAATCAAATTCTCCAAGACAGAGGAAATGAGTAGAAAAAGTACCTGTGGAAGAGGGCCACTTTTCCCTTATCAGCTTTGTTGCAGAAGTTAGCATGTGGTGAAGTGATCCTGAGTTATTGTTATGTGTGAGACCTACACTGTTTCCTCTGTGAAGCTGTTTAGGAAACAGTTGTTGCTTAAACTAAACATAATAATTTTATTGCTTTGCTGTTATTTCAATGTCTTTCATTAATTTGAGCCTAGTTCCCTTTGCTTGTCTCTTCAAGCATATGGCAAAAATTAACTGACAGTACTCTCTACTGCAGAGGAAGTGAAAACTTACATCAGCTGCTCATATTGGGACTGAAACGTACTTCTAAAAAAACTAATTGCAAGCTGGCAATTAAATTCAACTATCTAGTAATTTTTCAACTGCTGTTTTTTTAAAAACATCAAGTCCTAGTAAATCTTACCATATTGCACTTAGAAATATTTCATTTTTATACTCCTGTGCTAAATGATCTTGTGAGGCTGGCTAATAGTGTGGCACTCGGTGTCAGTGCTTCTGTGTACCGGAGGAATAGGAAAAAGGAATGTGAATTATGTCTGAGGGAAGATCACAGTTGTGTGAAACATCCTATCTTGTGTACAGGTTGAGGGAAACTGATCCATGTGTGATGGTGACAGCTTTTGTCAGATTTCTTTCAGAGGCAATCTTACTTCACACTGTTGTACTGGGATTTCTTTATCAGGCTTTGTCGGTCAAATCTTATCTTACTTTCTGTGGCTTACAAGCGATCCTTGAGAGCTGGTCTCATCTCTCCAATTAGAGTAACAGAGCCATGACAGAGTTACACAGAGCAAAACAGAAACATGAGTTTGATTCTAGATGAACCACCCAGCAATGCTACGCTTGGTTCCCACCCAGCAGCACTTGAACAGATTCAAAAATTGCTCTACAAAGTAAAAACAGGCCAAAAGAGTTGGCCTTGTTCAGCCTGGAGAAGCGAAGGCTCCAAGGGGATCTTGGAGCACCTTCAGGTACCTAAAGGGGGCTAGAAGAAAGCTGGAGAGGGATTTTTGCAGGGGTGTTGTGGGACAGGACAGGTAATAGGTTCAAACTGAAAGTGGCACGTTTAGATTAAATATTAGGAAGAAATCCTTACAGTGAGGGTGGTGAGGCACTGGAACAGGTTGTCCAGAGAAGCTGTGGATGCCTCATGCCTGGAAGTGTTCAAGTCTGGGCTGTGTGAGGCTTTGAGCAATCTGGTGTAGTGAAAGGTGTCCCTGCCCATGGCAGGGCTTTTGAAACTGGATGATCTCCAAGGTCTCTCCCAACCCAAACCTTGCCATGATTCTATAACTTCGTTGCCTCACTTCAGATAGAGGTTTACTGGCTGTTACTACTTGTGAGACAGAAAGCTGGTAAGTAACACTGGCTGTAATTAAATATTATAAATGTACATGGGGGCTGCTTAGTTCTTTTCTGCTTTCTTTTCCAGGTTTGTTCAGGGTCAATAAACTTGGAAAATGCTTCTGAAGAATTGAAGAGAAGAATGGCAGCATTTCTCAAGTGCGTACCCATACTAAGATAACATGAATTTGCACTTTGTAAGCAATGTAATACAGCACAATAAATATTTCAAGAACGTATAACTGGGAAAATAAGCACGTTTTTCCTGCATATGTACTAACATTTTTATTTGTCTAGAAACTTGTGTTTGGGCATGGAAGATCTTCAGTTTGTCTTCATGATTTCATCTCATGAGCTTTTCATAAAACTGCTGAAAGATGATGAACGGAAGCTGCTCATTGACCAAATGCGGAAGAGATCTCCTCGAATCAACCTGTGCACAAAACCTGTCACTTCTTTTTATGATATCCCAGGTAATTTTCATAGCATTTTCATTAACTTACCAGTAGACAGTGCCCTGCTTCCATAAGGAAAACCTTGAGGTTACTAAGAGCAGGTCTGTTCTCAAAAAAGTTTAGAGAGTGTTCTTAGAGAGAATACTTTTTGTTAGTTGGTACATGTCCTGCTTGTTCAAGAAGGTGGCTGTTACTTGTTTGTATCTCAAGTGAGTGTAGTAAGCTCAGATGAATGTGTCCTAGGTGATGGAGTGAGAAAGTATGGCATTGGTTTGAACAAAATGTGGCTGCTGTTCCAGAAAGGGAACCTCTGGACTTACATACACTAATGATGTGACTATGTGGTAAGCTGGACCAGGAGTGCCATCTGAATGCAGTTTTAAACCTACCAAAGTAAAACACAGATATTTTCAATCAGTTAATTTTCCTGATACAGCTGGCTGGATGTGCAGCTGCACAAGTCAAAGGTAACAAGAGGTGCCAGATGGTGGGTGGAGCTGGAAAGGCCTTGCCTTTTTAGCTCTAATGCAGTCTTGCAGTAACTAAAGCCAGTTAAGACAATGTGTATTTTCACTAAAGCACTATAGGAACACACTTTTAATGCAGATCGTGAATCTATTGCTTTGCTAGGGCAAGAGTACTCAGAGCTCCTGGAGTGAGGAAGGGGACTTGCAAGCAGCCCTTCAGGTCAGGGTGCTGGGAAGGTAGCACAAGGTGTTTGTGGAAGGGCACAAAAAGATGGCTGGACCTAGGGGAGCATGATGTATCTGCTGTTCCTACTATGTTCTGATTGAAATGTTATGTACTAAAGAATTGTATACATTGAGAAGAAATGTGCTGGAGACTTAGTTGCTTTTCTTTTAGCTTCAGCAAGCGTCAATATTGGCCAGCTTGAACATCAGCTCATACTGTCAATGGATCCTTGGAGGATTCGCCAGATCCTAATCGAGTTGCATGGTATGACCTCAGAACGCCAATTCTGGACCATTTCTAATAAGGTAACTTAGTTTGTGTGGTAATTATAGAGAGCCTATAATTCAAGGACTGGTTGGGTATCATACTGCAGTGAACTATAAACATTTTCTCATAGATCCTCAGGGTGACTTACCTTTTCACTCTCTGCATAGTGGTGATTTAATAAGAATGATGATACATATCTAAACTCACATTCTATGTGAAGAGTATTATAACAAAACCTATAGCCTTTGTTTTAAGGAATTACTGGCTGTATCACAAGCTTTCCTTATGAGAAAAGATGTTTTCATAGCTTTTGCTTTTAGTGTTCTGACTAGATAACGATATTGTTTTAGCTTCAATTTCTGTCATTAGAAGGTGGGAGCAGGAGAGAGGAAGATCTTTTTAAGTAAAGAGTTCTTGTCTTTTATTTTGGTTCCTTCCCTTAAGTATTGCATGTTCAGAGTGTGAACAAAGGGTAGTTGGGCATTTTTATTGTATTTCTGAATGAGCCATACATTACTTACGATTAGATGTAAAGACAAGAGTTGGCAGTTGTTTTCAGTATTTGGGGTTTGTTGATGATGTTTCAAGCAGTGATGTGAATTCTAAAACTTGTTTCTGTGCAAATGTCCTATGCGTTTCTCTCCCAGTGGGAAGTACCAAATGTTTACGGAAATGTTATTTTAGGAATCAAAGACAGTCTGACTAGGGACTTGGTCTACATCCTGATGGCGAAGGGATTGCACTGCTGTGCCATTAAGGTGAGCAAGCTATCTGAGCTTATTGGTTGGTTTGGACAATTGAATCTTAACGAAACGGAAAATTTGGAAGGCCCCTTTTTACTAAAAGAACTGAAAGATTGGGAGGTGAGGGAGGTGTTGTAACAAGCTCCATGTGTTGTATAATGGTTAAGTTTCTGTCTCTTCGAAGTTCTATCAGCAAAGCAAAGATAATGGCTTTCCAGTGAGTTGGGCCTGGAGATAATTTCATTCATATAATGTTTTGATTATAATGTTCTAAATCATGTCGTGATTTGATTTATTGATATGAGGTGCTGTTCTTTTGGGTAAGTGTTTTACATAAGGAAATTATCGAAATGCTGTTCTATTTTCCTTGTAATTCACAAATTTTCTAAACTTCAACTAAAACAAAATTGTACCAAACATACCAGTAGTTGGTTCTAGGATGTTTTTGTTTAAACTCCTTGGTTTGTTTTCAAAAAATCTTGACTCTTAAGCTTAATAGCAAGTCCAAAGGATTCATAACTAGACACTGCTTGAGCAATGCTGATGCTAAGGGATGCCAAGGCTGTTCAGCCAGGATAGAGCTTCAGCTCGTAGTATTTGCCCTTATGAATTCATTAGGAATCATTAATGCATACAATTTTTATTGCAGGATTTTGTCCACGCAAAACAGCTTTTTGCTGCTTGCTTGGAGCTTGTGACAGAGTTTTCTCCAAAGCTCCGTCAGGTCATGCTGAATGAAATGCTGCTTTTGGACATTTACACTCATGAAGCTGGAGCTGGTGTTTCTGGAGAACGTCCTCCTTCTGATCTTATAAGCAGAGTCCGAGGATATTTGGAAATGAGAGTACCTGGTAAGTACATTACTGTCTCTCCTAGGATGCAGTAAAGCACAAACCTTGAGAGAAGGGGAGAAGAACCACAGCAAAATATAACAAATTTGTATTGCAGATGTACCACTTAGGTGTGTGAGTGGAAAAACAATAGTGACTTTGACACTTGTTTTAGTAAGCCTGTAGAAGTTCCATTAGTTTTTAGAAGCTGGAAATGAGCATGATGCCTACTTCTTTCTAAACATTGACAGTTTCTGTTCCTTGCCATTTAAAAGACTTGAGCAGGATAAACATGTCTGCACTTCTGCCTAAGAAGTTTTGCTAGTTGTTAAAGCTTTCTCCTGGTTTCACAAATGGGGAGTAACATAGTATTGTTGTCATTAGATGAAACTCTTGTTGCTCCTAATTTCCAGAGGTGAGGTCTCTTGCAGGGCTAAGCATTATATTTTCCTGTGATAGCTGTGGAACTAAAGCAGCTGATTAGAGGGATGGGATTTGCTTGTTTTAATAAAATACTGTTTTCCAACGCTGTTTTCTCAAAAAGAAAGTTAAAGCATCCCTTTTCTTTTAGATATTCCTCTTCGACAAGTTATAGCTGAAGAATGTGTTGCCTTCCTGTTAAACTGGTGTGAGAACGAGTATTTGACCATGCAAGTTCCATTACCTCTGGTTCAGACTAATCCTTACGTGAAGGTAATGAGTGCTCAGTCTCAAAGCTTTCTCAGACTGTAATTGACTTCTTTCTGTTGAAGTCTTTTGTACTTTTCAAAGGAAGTACCCTTCTGCTCAAGAGTGTGGGGCTTTGTGGCTGTAATGAATTAAGTATAGGGTAGAACATAGTAGGGCTAAGCAGCAAGCATTTTTAGCAGTTGACGAAAAGCATGGAAGCTGCTGCGTGAAACAAACTGCATCTTGGCCCTTGTTGGGTGTCAGCTAAGGTTGGTTCTATCAGGTGTGTGTGGTTATGATCCATGATTGAAATCCTGTAGCACTTCCTAAAGGACTCTGCTCTCAGCTGGAACTCAGCCTAGATTTATGTAGGAGGTATGAGATCTGTGCAGATCTCTGGTTTCATGTCTGGCTTATTTTCTGTTCCTAAGATACTTGTGTTCCAGATGTGCTGTAAGGGTTCCATTCTTTTGTCCAACACCAGTGTTGAATATTTGGAGACATTCAAGCCCTGCCTTCTTTGAAACTTTGTTTTCAAAATTGTTTCACAGCAATCCTTCTACTTCACAGTTAGGCCATGGAGCAGAAGGCAGGTCATATTACAGGACAGGTCCATTTTTACCCTGCTCTGCTTGCCTAGGGTATTTCCTGATTTCTGTTTTGAGGTTCAGCTTTTTTGTATAACACTGTGCCAAGATTAATTACTGTATGGAGGTTAAGTGAGTTCTAAAGAGCCAGTCTTTGTAAAACTGTATTTTATGGGGTTTAGGTTTTATGCAATATGTAAGTTTGTTTTCTGGAGCTTGTAATAATGAAATACACAACAAGGAAGCTAATGAATGGAAACATACTCTGTTTAATTCCTGTTTTCCAGCTTCTTCATCAGTGTTCTCTGCTGCAAAATTTAGTCACATTGCTTTGTAGTTTGTAATTTAAAATCACTTGCTTAGGCATTTCAAATGCCAGTAATTCCTTTGCTGTAGATGATATGCAGAGAAGCTATAGTTACTGTATTTTTTGCATTGCATTGCATAGCTGGGCCAGTTGCTGGCTGCTACATGCAAGGAGCTTCCAGGTCCCAAAGAAAGCAGACGCACAGCTAAAGATCTCTGGGAAGTTGTTGTACAGATCTGCAGTGTATCCAACCAGCACAAACGCGGCAATGATGGAAGAGTGAGCTTGATAAAACACAGGGAGTCTACGCTGGGTATTATGTACAGGTATGTTTGCTAAAACTATTTTTGAAGACAGCTTGAATGATTTGTTTGATCCCATGTTCCCTTCAGAAATTGTCTGGATTCCACTATCAGAGTGGTGGCTGCAGCTAAAGATCTGAGTAAAAATCCTGTCCACTGTGGTGGTTGGGTATTAGCAGGTATGTGTTGGCTTTCCTTTTCAGAGGCAGAAAAGGAGTGTGTGGAAGGCAGCTCTCCATGCAGAAACTGAAGCATATATGACTGTGCTCCCATTATAACCACTGCAGATCTTCCAGTAAAGTCAATGGCATCTAGAGGGCAGTTTAGCTGATTGATGGGCTGGAGGTATCCGCTTTGCAGCAAATAGAATTCTTCTGCATCAGTTATATACTTTTATACCTGTATCAAGCATGTAGCTCACAGCATGGGTGTCTGTACTTAGCTTTGTTTCTGAGTCTAAATCTAAATTATACTCACTTTTGAAATGAAATTCTAGTTCAGCTAAGCTCTGCAAAGAGGAAGAAAATCAAATTACTCTGGTCAAGAATTTTCTCTGTCGGTCACCTAACCACTGGCAGCCTTAGCCTCAGCTGACTGATTCAGGACTCTGATTTGTCCAGTGTTCGTGGCCTGTTCTGAAGTATAAGCCAAATTTAAGTTGTCTGATATGGTACAGTTTGGTATGTATGATTATATTGAACAGCTTTCCACGTTAAACCCTTGGGAAAGGTGCCTCTGTCAAACTTTTGCCTGTGTCTTTGCCTTCTTTGAGCTGATCAGGCTAACGTGTGCTAAAGGCCAGCTGTGTTTGCTTACACTGCTGTGGGCAGGTGTAAGAGGGTTCGGACGTGCTGTAGCTGCCAGTTGTGTACTCTGGCAAGGAGAAGGAGTACAGGTGTACTCCAGGTTACTGAAACTTTCCTGACCCCTCTGATTTAAACAGTAAAGGGCAGTGACCCTGCTGTTGTTATGGAAAAGAGACAGTGAAACCTTTTCCAAAGGTTGTCCTTGTTTGGATTGTCTTACGGTGACAATTTCTGATGTTCGTGACAAGGAAATTGCAGTACATTGTAAATGATCACTCTGTACCCTCTTCTGTAAGTCTGTAGGTCATTGTTGCAAACCCAGCTTGGAGAATTGCAGTGCAGTTCCCTGTTACAGTTGGTTTCCCTGTTAGAGTCAGTGGTTGACTTCTGTGATTTTCATGCCTTTTATAGCTTGATGGAAGAACACACCTCTTACTTAACCTATTTTTAGTGTAAAAATAGTAGTAACTGTTAGAAGTGAATGGGCTGCTTGAGCATTTTCCTTTATGTGCCCTGCATTTGTAAACTGAGAGGTGAAGGGGTATTTTGTCAGCAGAAGAATTTGCTCTACTGACTCATTTAAAATGTGCATATATTCTTTATTGTGGATGATTACTTACATGAGTATTTGTGTTCCTCATTTAGGAGTGAGCTGTTGTCCTTCATCAAAAAGCTTCGGGTAAGTCACAGTGGTGTTGACAACGTGTTTGCAACCAAAACTTCCTTTTGGTGTAGTATTTTTCTGGACTTTCTGTGTTAAATTCCAGAAAATCTAACAGTTATATGGGTGTTCTGTGTGGCTGAAAAACGTCTGAATTTGCTATACCTGGCAGCAGTGTGGAGTAGCTTGTAAAAAAATTACCCTGAATTCTGATGGAGATCTGTTTACATTGGGAGTTATTTTATTGCAGCTGTCACGAAGCAAAGCATTCCTTTTGGAGGGAGACAGAAGCTGTTATATGCATCATACTAAGCAGCAGAAGTAAGGAGGAGGGAAATTGTTTATAGCGTCTAGGTTTGTAAATGCATAGAAAGTTGTAGTATACCTAGCTTAAGTTTAAGGTTAGGTAGTAATCACAGAAACAACGTAAAGATGTGTAAAACAAAAGTCAGGTTTATATCCAAGGAGTTATTCAAGAAAATCTGAAGTAATTAAAAACTTTCTACAGAAACAATCTTGCGGTATCCTTGTGTTGCAGTGTCTTAACAAAATACTGCCCTACTTCAATAGGAAATTATAATGATGGCAGAACTTCTTACATAGTTTTTGAGCTTAGGAAAGAAAGTGGAGTTTTGTTAGTTCATGGGAATGCTTTTTTTTTTTCCCCTACAGGAACCATTGGTTCTAACCACAATACTGTCCCTGTTTGTCAAACTTCATAATGTTCGGGTTAGTATATATGATCTGTCTTTCTTGGTTTCCTTGAAATGTTTCTTGTTGTGATTTCTCATACCGTCTTTCGTCTCTTAGGAAGACATTGTGAATGATATTGCAGCAGAGCACATTTCTATCTGGCCCTCATCCATCCCCAAGTAAGATGATGAAAAACACTATTTTCAAAATATGCGTGTATGTGATGGTTGTGGTCCCGGTTACTGTTAGTGTGATTTCTCCATGTAAAAGCGTCACTGCCCCCATTCTGTCTCTGGGAAGGTTGGTCTGATGGCATGGAGAGTTCTGCTCCTAGTTTGATGATCATGATGGAGATAGGGAAAGAAGAAAGAGGAGAAGAAAAAAATGGAGGTTTTTAAGCTATGTGCTTTATTGAGCTATATGTAACTATGTGAACTATATAATACTTTAATATGAAATCACTTAATATTTTTTGAAGTGTGAATAATAGCCAAAGTAGGAAGTGGTAAATGGTGTGTATTGATTTATTCTGACTGGGTTGAACTGTATTTCTCCACTGAAATTTAGAGGCTCTGTGGGGTGGAATCTCAGAATCTGGTTTAGTTCTGGCTTTTTGTTCAAGCCTGTGAAGGAGGTATTTGTCCTGTCAGATTTACTGTATTGTAACAACAATAGTCTTAGTCAACATGAAGTCTTCTCTGGAGTTATTTATGCCTCACACTTAATGCAAGTTGCTTTGGACTTAAAGCAGATGGGAAGTCAAATTAATGGTTAAAAAACCAAAGCAATAATTTAGAATTATTTTTATTTCTTTTTTCCTTTAGTCTTCAATCAGTGGACTTTGAAGCTGTAGCTATTACAGTAAAAGAGCTGGTCAGCTATGCCTTGACTATCAATGCAAACAACCACTTCTGGTTAATTATTCAGGCAGATATTTATTTTGGTAAGTGAAACCAATGTCTGTTTTTAACATGTATGTAAAGGTACCTTGCTGCTCTGAGATTTGTTTGACATAACCCTCCTTGTATTTCCTTTTATGAAAAGAAGTTTAAATTATATGTATGAGGTTAAAATCTTCAGATGCAGTGATGTAGGTGGAGTTGTCTGGGAGGTTGTCTAAGCCCACTGATAGACTGAGCCTCTGATATGTCATGCAGACTTGCTTTTAGGGTAAAGGAATCTTCAACAGTTACCCTTAACTTCACTTTTCTAGTGCAGTTACTGGTCCTTGAGTGGTGTAATTGTGCAAACCCATGACACTTGAGTGTTTTATAAGTGAATGGAAAGTTGTGAATAGTGGTTGCTTTTAAATGTGGAGATCAGCTTCACTGGAGCACAAGATGAGCTGAGTGGAGAGGATCTGGATTTTGTATAGGGGAGTATCAAGGGTTTGTAAATGAGGAAGCATGAACTCCTGATCTGGTATCGGTTATGATGGGAAGCTCTGACCTGTCATTCTGTTCTCATCTGCCACTGCCCATTCTTGTCTTTGCTCCTCAGCTGGGAACAACCAGCGGAACTGGGACAATACAGAGGGTTTCAGATTCTGGGCACCATGCCGCACACCCAGATCACACCAGGGCAGTGGTTGCCTGGGGAAATTTTGCTCAGCCTATGTGATCCTGTGCTCTGCTAAATTATTGCTTAGTCTAGAGTCAGTTCTGGGGCTTGCTTTATAGTTGGAGTAAATACAGTGCAGAGGAGGCAGTGCAGAAGAATGAACTTCTGAAATAGAGCCAGACAGGTATGGTACTGTCAGGTGTACATGCTAGAGGAGGGCATGGACATAGCCAAACTCTAAAGTACCTGGATATTTCTTTCACTTAAATGGTCTGTTGAGACCACTTTAGTGAAATTTAGCTTTTGGGCCAGATTGTTCTTTTCTGGCAATAAAATGGTATGTTCTGTGCCTCTGGCATCTACTTGCTGGTGCTTTGGGCTACCACAGAGGCAGAGTCCATATTTCCAAATATTTTTTTGGACTGGAAGGATATCTGTGGTGTGCAGTAAGATGTAGTGCAGAAATGTGAGTCTGTTGCTTCCAAAGGAGACACATTTATCTAGAAGATGCTCTGTAACCCTTGGAGTGAGAGGAGGGGTGTTACTCCAGTGTTCAGTGCTGTCACGTTACATATGGGAGAGTGATTCAGGGTTATAAACCTGGTTTTCCATGTTTATTGCCTGTACAAAGTGCAGCAGCATCCCGGAAGGAGGACATTTATGTAGGGAGCCTCAAAGCTGGTACTTGAAAGAGCAGTGGTTTGGAGCAGTGGCAGTGGTTTGTATTTCAGCAGCCATGTAGGCAAGCAGGCTGCTCCTTCCTGCCACAGAGCCCCCGGAGGCTGCTGTCTGCTCCGCAGCTCAGGAAGGGCTTACTGGGAGTAGAAGTGCTGAACCAGGACAGTGCTGTTCCTCTCACTCACACCATCTAAACTCCTTCACTGCCCTGTGTGTGCTATCACTGAAGACAAACTTCTTTTCAACTCTAAGGTTAATAGATTCAAGATCAACTACCTGAAAAAAATAGAAAGTAATTCCCAAAAGGCAGAACTTTGCTTGTGGTGCTAGTTTCCCTGATTGTGTAGTTTTTCCATCCATCACTGTGTAACCACCTCCTTCCTGTGTGTCCATGCTTTTTAAAAAATAATACACTTTTCCCAGTAGAATTCAGCTGTGAGATATGCTTTTGAATAATTCTATAAACAATTGATCTGAGTACTAAATAACTGCTGTATTTACTGTTGAGACCTTACTTTGCTTTTTTCCTGTGGCAGCAACTAATCAGTATTCAGCAGCCCTTCACTATTACCTCCAGGCAGGAGCTGTATGCTCGGACTTCTTTAACAAGATGGTGCCACCAGATGTGTACACCGACCAGGTGAGCTAAAGTGGGAGTTAGAAAAATTCAGTCAGCACCCTGATTCTATGTAGAGACAAAACTATCCAGCACACACACGTTCGTGTAGCATGTGAGGTGTTATATCTTGATGCAGTTAGGAATACATGTCCTCATCAGTCCTTTTTCTTTTTTGGCTTGTGGCTTGAAAGCCACAGAAGTTTTTAGGGGGTAGAAGAATGTAGATAGCTATTTAGCTGGTCCTTTGAATTAAAAAAGAAAACAAAAATTGCAGTTCATGTTCCAAAACAAGCATTTCAGAACATGTTTTGTTTTTAACCTTTCTGCAGGTGATAAAAAGAATGATCAAGTGTTGCTCTTTACTCAATTGTCACACCCAGGTAAGAGGTGAAACATGGAATTAACTAAAACGTTTGTTTATAAATATTTATATAGGGGATAACTTTAAAAGGACTGAATTTAACTTTCCTTGGAAATGCAGTTTGCAGTAGAGTAGGTTTGTTACCTTTGCTTCTGGGACAGTCATGGGACTAAAATTAATGAGTAAATAAACACGTACTTGGAAATGTAAAAAGTAGAAGTAGTCTGGGGGTGTTTTGTCCTACTTTTCTCTGATAATGAAGACTTTATTTTTTTAGAGACAGTATCTGCAGGGTGGTGTTGGGAACCTGGCCTTGTTTCTCATAACTGCAGGTGCTATTGCTGTTCCATGGGATCAGTCATTCTGCAAGAAGTAACAAAGCTCATACTGGGCTCTGCTTTAAAAGCTTTTAAATGGATTTGGAAACCTGGAAGCCAAGTCAGTCCTTTCTGATCTGAGTACATCCCTTTTTCTTTTAGCTGCACTGAACACTGCTGTTGATTTCAGAATGATCTGTGTCCATATGCTCAGAACTTGTTTGCCCTGGAAGCAAGGTCTAGATTAGGTCTAGAAAAGGGGTGGAATGAGCAAGGCATTGTGTGGAAGGTTTGTTTGTGGGGAATTAAGGCTGAGTCACTGTGAGTCTTTCCTTACAGGTAGCTATTTTGTGCCAGTTCCTCAGAGAAGTAGACTATAAAACTGCTTTTAAGGCCCTGCAGGAGCAGAACAGGTAAATGTTGCAACAAAGTTTCTAGATTCCTAAACACAGTATGTGACTGTGTCAGTTAAACCTGCCTTGTCTTTCAGTCATGATGCCATGGATTCTTACTATGAATACATCTGGGATGTCACCATCTTGGAGTATTTGACATGTATCCTTTTGTTGGAATACCACACATGCTGGATGTTCTCAGCTGGGAAAAGTCCATTACCTACCTAAGTGACTTTTCTTGACTCGTCCTCAGATCTCCACCACAAAAGAGGCGAGACAGACAAGCGGCAGATAGCAGTAAGTTAACCCAGGGTGCCTGGGGGTGGTGGCATTTCTTTAGAGTCCCTCCCTGAAATCACCTCTGAAAAGGTGGTTCCAATTCCAGTTTTAATTTTGTCACACAATTCTTTTAGAATCTGGGTGCTGATGTTAAGCTGTGGCTGTAGGGGTAGGGTGGTAGGGCATTACAGAAATAAATCACTCATGGAACTAGTGCTGAAAATGCCCTGAAATGAAACGGCTCTACTGGAAGGCCTCATGCTGGTTGTGTCTCCTCTTTTGTTTCAAGATAAAAGCCATTGGCCAGACAGAGCTGAATGCCAGCAATCCTGAGGAAGTCCTACAGCTTGCTGCACAGAGAAGGAAAAAGAAGTTTCTTCAAGCAATGGCAAAACTTTACTTTTAAGCTAGCGCTGGAAGACAATTACAAAATGTGTAAAAGTGAAAAAAAATCTTTCAAGACTTTATTATTTTTTAAAAGTCATACAAATTTTTGTACAACATTTACAGTCTAGTATCTTTCTTCTTAGAAATAGATGAAATCTTACAATAAACCACTTATTTTTACAAACTGTACAGAAGGCTGGAAGCAACTGCAGCTAGTTCCACAATGGCTTGTTTGAAGAAGACATGAGTTCAAGTTTGCCAAGTTGGTGTGAGTGTAATGTGCATGGGGGTGGCATGTGATGCTCTAGTGCAGCTTCATAGGCTGCTCAGTGTCACGTAACACTTGTCCCTGGATGTGTGGCACAGAGAGGAGCATCGTGAAAGAGGGAGGAGGACTAATACCCTTCTTTCCCAGTACTGCCCTTCATCACAGAAGTGACTCAGAGGTAGTGAATATTCCAAGGAAAACACAGTAGTTAATGCTGTTTATAAACACTGATAACTTACAGCTCCACAGTTTAGAATACTGTTCCTATGACGTGAGTGGTTGTAGAGTACCTGTGGCTCCCATTATTCCATACCTTCTCCAGTTTTCATGCTGTTCTTGTTGCAAGTGGGTGGCTGGGGCCTGTACTTCTTCCAGTTAGGGTTACTGCAGCAGCAGGTTCTCTGCTGGTACTCTTACCTGAGGTCAGTGATACACTAAAACTGCAGTTTATGGCAGGCCTAAAGGGCTCCTGTGGAGCTGGGATTTGATACAAGGCTGGCTGCACTGTCCTGCAGGCGCAGAGTGGTTTCAGAGACGTGAACTGCTCACCCACAGGCTCTGTAATACTGCACCTGAGCTGGGGGCACCGACTGACACAAGTGAGCTCTGACCTTACCAAGAGAAGAAGAAGAGTCAAGAAGAGGTAATGTGCACAAGCTGTCAATCTCCTGCTCATCTAACCCAAATTAAAGCAAGTCTGCTGTGTAAGCTGAGTGGATGAATTTTGCCACCCAGCCCTATTAAAAATGTTCTTAAAAAGTCATAAGTTAAGAATTCAGTTCTCACCATTAAGTTACATCAAAATAGACCAAAGTGGTCCAGGCTCTTGTGATAGCAGGGTGCAATGCTCAGCTGAGCTCTTTTTGTTAAGTCTGTAGGAAGATGCTGGTCTCAGTTTCCATCTGCTGTGTCTTAAGGCCAAAGTCTTGAATAGCAGTAAAAGAACACAAGTCACCTTTAGTGTGGTCTTGTTCTGAAGCACCAAGTCTTGTTTCTGAATCTGTTCATGACATTTGACTGTATTTCATTTCTTCTCTGTGCTTTTGGGAGGGGTTATTATTCCTCCTGTTGACACAGGTGATAACTGCCCTGGAGCAGTAGACACTACTCCACTGTTCACTTCTTCCTGTGTGTTGGGGAAAGAAGATAGAGGTTAATACCTCTGATGAAGTATTTTTGTGGCAGTAGGAGGCAGCAGTGCTTCCTCACATGACTCATACAATTCAAGCACTTCAGGGTCAGGATACTGAGAAAACCAAAGTGACATTGCATAACAAAGTGAAGATTATTCTCTTATGAACACCTCTCCAATACTGGTAATGCAAGTGTTTGCTTATGGCCTGGGAGTGTTACATGTTGTTTACAGCATCACTGATGGTTGGGCACTCACTGGCTGAGGTGAGCCAGGCCAGGTGCAAGCAGGGAGGTGCTTTGGCCACTCACAGCTGCCTCAGGACAAGGGATGTGTAATGCACTCTCAGCTGCCCAAACTGCACATCCACAAACCACCTACCAGCATGTCCAGATAATTTGTGTGGGTCTGGATATTGTGTCGATCTTCTGCTGCAACCTTCTTAAAGTTCTTCAGCTTCACAGGGACCTTTTTTGCCACATTCACAAAAGGAACCATCCACTGTACACACTCTGAAATGCTGTCCCAATCTAAGCCTGAAGGGTAGAACACAGGAATATGTTTAGAAATCATGAGGGAGTTGCACAGTGTTCCCATATGGCCGTGAGTTAAAAACCACAAATCATACTGCAGATAAAAATTCAGAAACCTCCTCCCAGAAACAGCCAACACTTCCTTACGCTTGTTACTTTAAAGGGTGGTGGCTGAGGAGGGAGAATGGAGGTCACAAGAGTTGTTGCTTTCCAGGGGAGGCTGAAGTGACTTGTGGCTTGAACACAAAATTGTGGGTCATGCCATAAAAACATACACTGGGTGCTGCTGACAGACATGCATAATTGCTTGCAAACTACATTCCAGGAGAGAAAGTGGCCACATCTATAGCTAATGATCCCCAAAACAACTGGAAGTCATAGAGCAAATATTAGCCCAAAAGCAAGAACAATAACTGTTTCAATTCCTTAGCAAAGGCTGCACTGCTGAAGGTGTTTCCTTCTTTTGAGTCTTTGTAATATCTGAAATAGTAGGAAGTGAAATTAGAAGGAAAAGAAACCCATGGAACAAATGTTAGTGTCCATGTAGGTTTTGGTCTTTGGCAGCTTGGCAAACCAATACCCTCAAGCAGATTTGGGCCTGTGACAGCTTCCAGAATTCCCTGCCTAACAAGGCCAAGCTTTACAGAGACATCTTACCTGAAGCTTGCTTAACTATTTCGATTGAGGTATAGTGGCAGAGTGCTGCAGCAGCTAGTGTTCTGTACTGGAAGTCCAAAGCATTCACATCCAGGATACACAGGTCTAAAAGCTGAGGACATGAAGAGTAACAGATTTTAACAAGCTGATACTTTAGCATGATCTTGTCTCAGAAAGGGCTGTGCACACAGCAGTCCTCCTACAGCCTCAACCCAGAACAGGGCTGAACTCCAGGAAGGTACTTTCTTAAATTTAAGCACTACCTTGTGCAGTATTTAAAACCCTGAGCTACCCAGCCTCAGCAAACCACTCTGATGCTGAGCACAACGTGCCCATACAAACTGAAACACAGCACTTCCAAAACAGTCAAAACACTCCCCAGGCTGTCTTCTTGGAAATTACACAGAACAGTGTTAGAGGCAACACAGGTAAAAACAGCCTAGGGTCCGAAATGATCCACCTTCCTCTCAGAGCTGTCACTGCTGTTTACAGAATGCTGGAGTGCACAGTGATAAAAGATATAAGATGGATTTTTTGTTTTTCCAGCATACAGAAAAGTCTTCAAGTATGTGAAAGCAGGGAGACAAGAAATACTTCTCCTCAAAACTGAACTTCTTTGGTGGAGTCAAACTTGCACATTCCTTAACAAAGTAACCGGCGAGGGGAAACAAGGGAATGCTTAGAACAAAGTGGCTTTCAGTTGTGCTTTTCATTGCCCAAAGAATCATTTTCCAACAGTTTACTACCTACCTGGGCTATTTGAATGAATTTTTCCTGAGAATACTGAGGTAGCAGCACTTTCGGAGCGTCCTTCAGAGCATCCACTTGAAGATAGAGGTTCAGCCAAGAGACAATTGTCACTGGACAGAGTTCCCATTTTAAAGCCTGCAAATATTTAACAAACAGTTAAGCGCCTTAAACCACTCAAGGCTAGTTTTGTGCTCTGATTTCTTCCTATACGTCTCCTGAGATTATTTCACATATCCTTAAAAGACACTAAAGTACAAATATTCTTTTTAGGTTGCATTCTCACTGCTCTTTGAAAAGGCTGTGCTAGGATCAGCACAAATCTGTATCCTTTTATGTGTGCAGTTGGTTTTTGTGTCTTCTCCATTCAGAAGATGAGAAATTAGTATCATTTCCTCAAGCTTTTGGGCTAGCTGTGTGAACCTGCAGCTCATAACTATTAAGGAAGAGTAAATGTATGGAGTCTGATAAAGATGGATCCTTTCCAACATGAGGAGCACTGAGAAGTGTGAGGTCTTTTGCCTGTCTCTCCTGAGCCCCTGTTCCTGGACAGCAAGGGATGTTGGCAAGAGCAGTACATTACAGTGACAGCCTTCCAGCCTGCCCCTGGCTGGCTGCACTGTTAAGAACCTTTAGGTTCACACAAGCATGAGAAACCTGCCCTTTACTATCAGTCAGGGACTGCACCACAGCCAGTGCTGGACACACTGCCCACACAACAAAGGCTTCACTATTGTGCAGAAACAAGGACAGGTTCCTTTTTCTAAGCAAGTAAGTGACATCAAAACACAAGGCTCAGCTGGAGAGTCTTTCACCCAGCACTTACAAACAGCAAACTATTACCTTTAACATAATAAGTTCCATTCTTACAATATCATCTTCACTGCAAGCACCATCAGTGACATAAGCGAATTCCTGTATTTTAGGGGCGTAGATTTCCTTTAAAGGAAGGGAAAATGAAGATTAGTATGTCTTGCAGTTCTAAGGAAGGTTAAGAAGATACTGGTAAATACTTTTCTGTCCATTTTGACATGTTAACATTTCTTGTGCTACAACAGTGTTTTTTCATTATATGAAGTGACTTGAAACTTACAGGATAAGGAGATAACATAACCTACTTGGGTTTTAGTATCTTTATAATGTAATGGACTTATTGCAACTCTGAGCTTCTGGGGAAATAAATGCTGACCAAGCAATCCGAACACCCTTTCATTTAAAGCTCTTTCTACTCAGCCATTCCAATGCTGTAAAAACATACATCATCCCAATTCTCCTACAGATGGCTGGCTGGTACAGGTTACCTGCAACATCAGTGCTGATGTAATCACATAGATTTTAAAAAAAAAAAAAAGCAAAAAAGCATAAAAAGAGAGAAAATCCCACAAGTAGCCACTGTAACTGTCAAAATCCATGGTGCAGAAATGGTTAAGGAAATTTGCTAAGCCAGTCCTGCCAGTTGGGGCCAAGCATAGTTAGGTGTGTAAGAAAAAGAGAGCTTGCCAGCAAAACTACTTCCCTACCAGCTGCCTCTGCAGCCACTATGGCCCCACGCACTTCCTTGGGATAGGTGACTGCTCGTAGGGCACAACTTTGCTTTGGGAACAACAGTGAGATCTGGGGCTTCCAAGATAACAACTTAATCCCAAGTTCTCCTGTCAGTCTAGCCTACTGTGCATTGTACAAAAGTATGCTCTTAGCCCATGGATGTAGCACACAACGTAAGGTATCACCATCACTGCACTTCAGACTCACACTCCATTAAATGGAGGATATCATAAGGGTATCGGCCTGATGTACAGGCAGTTTGAGATTTAGGCTTGGTTTTGTTCAAGTCCCACACCCATTCCTGAGATTGTTTGCCATCTGCTGTATAATTGGAAAAAGACAAGACAAAACAAAACTACTTCCAGCACATTTGCATGCCTTTTAAGTTTATGTGGTCTCCTTCCCTGCTGCTGGAGAAAGGGAGGACAAAAACTTTACTCCAAGAGACTGACAAATGCACAATTGAAGGAAGAGAAAAGAATTTCTGCTTCTGATCTTCAGTGTTGTACAAACACCACCAGGTTCAAAAGATTCAGACAAGAAATAATTGTTATCACTGTATTTTTAGTTACTCCAAATTCAACATCCTCCTCCCTGTAACAGATTCTTACCTCAAGTTTGGAGGCAATAAATAATGAGGTAATTCCTATGAGCTGAAGCATGCTCTTGTTAATGTTCTTTTGTGTCAACATGAATCTGTCAAAGAAGTCTTGAGCTAGGTAGAAGGTTTCCCGGTGGAGTGCATACACCTCACACACCTACAACAGGGGAAAAAAACAGTTCAGTTTTCTGTTATAAAACTCTGTGTACACACATCATATGTATTCAAGCTTTAACAGCAAAATACAGTTTCATCTTTTGCACACACAAAGCTTCACATACCAAGGTATAGTAGGATGCAATGGTTAGCATGGGATTGGAAAAGGTATTTCCCATGCTCCCACCGAAACCTAAATTGCCTAGGATGTACTAACAGACTTCCAAAAAATACTTTTTCCAGATTAAATGGCAACCGTTTTTCCACTGAAAGAAGAAAGACTGTTGAGGAAAAAAACCCCAACAGAACAGCAACACCTACACATACACACACTAATTACCTTGATTAATAATACTCTCAAGCCTCAAGCTGAAGTCAAATCCTCACTGAATTCCCAGTAGGTCTGTCCCAGGGCAGAACCACTAAAAACTCAAAGTCTTTGGCTCTACAGCAAAGAAGCCTGGAAGCTCCTGCTGGAGGGGCTCTGCTGGCAGGCCAGGAGCACTGCCTGCAGCCCCTCAGGCACACCAACAGCCTCACTAAGCAGGAACAAAACTGCAGGAGCCGCCATCTGCTCCATCCCATCGCTGCTTTCCCTGGCAGGGAGAACTTTTAATACTCGCATTGTATCAAAGTGTTTCAAATGCCAGCTCAACAAAAAAAGAAAGGAGAGTGCCCAGACCTGGAGATCTTAGGGAGAGCCCTACTTTTTCATCTAATCTTCAACTGAACTGGGAGGGGCTACCACATATCTAGCTTGTCTGCAACTCCATACCCTTTCACAACTAGAAAGCAGTTAGGTATCTATTAATTACTTACAATCTACATGCAGTAAGAAAAGAATATCCAAGAAGTAGATCCCACCTGCTTCATTATTTTACTTGGATATAAAGTCAGAATAAAATCTCACTACTACAAACTATTTCCTAATATAAGGTTTGAAGCTCATTTGAAAATTAAAGCCTCTCTTGACCACCAAAAATGCAGAAATAGCACAGCACCACTTTTTTAGACCTGATATATTTGCCTGATAATTGACATGTTATTCTGATATCATTAACGACTGCTCCAAAGAAGATTCAGAACTAGAAGTGTATAGAGCAGGCTCACCCATAAATAAATGGCACTGTTTCTATAGAACTGTATTTCCCAAGCATAATAACACTTGGTCATGTTAAGCAGTATCTAGGTCTCAAAGTTGCTGGGATTTAAATCCACTGTGGCATATAGAACCACTGAGCTGAATAAAAGCAAAGCTCTTGTTGATATTTTTGTTAGGAAATTGGATGATTTCCTAATTCAAGACTGAAAAAAACCAACAAACTAATTTAATGGCAATATGTAAATTCCACATTAGAGGAACTAGTGAGGCACACAATCAGAATAGTTATTTTATTCAGAGTGCATTAAAAAAAAACCTTCCATTTTCCTCAAAATTCCTGGCTAATATAATTTATTTGTAACCTTTTCACATAAGAATCTGTCTATATCAAGAACCTTTACTTGTCAGCCATTGATATATTCTGCTCCTTTCATATGATAAAATTGAAGATTCACTATGAGATCAGAAAATAGCATCATGGGCTGACACTCAAGAGCTCTTGACACGGTCAGGGTCACAAATCCTCAATATAGATGCAGTTGTCTCACGACTTACATACAGTCTACCCCGTAAGTTAGAGATCCATAACTGGGGTCTGTCTATAGCAATTTCAATACAAGTGTCTCAGAACTAGATTTCTCTCCCTTGCAGGAAGTACTGTGTCACGAGCAAAAGTTAAACACTATTGCTCAGTCTCCTGGGGGGGAAAGTTCAGCACCTCCTGCCTGGATGTAGCTCACCAAGAGGATCAAAACCAATCACTTGTTCTGTTGCAAAATAGTGTTGCCATTTTTTGTAACCGTACATGTTGCTATTAGATCTTTATGTAAAAGCTGTGCTTTTACCTGCCTACTTCACAGGCACAACACATGGCAAAGTAACTAGAAGTACACACCTCTAAGAGCCAGTCTAGCAGTATCGATCTCATGTGAGGTTGCAAACTAGAATGTAGTGATGTGAAGTGTTTGCAGTGAGCATATCTGTTCTCCTTCGTCAGGATGTTGAGCCAGACATCTTTGGAATTCCCCCAGCTATGGCATAAAGTTACACAAAGCATTATTAAGTATATACACAATTCACAAAAAAAGAATAAAACCATTATTTATCGTTTACACACATTCAGAAACAAAAAGAAAAATTCTGCATACTATATGATCCTTATGGTAATTGGAAAACTGCAGGAATACTTGGGACGTTTTACATCACCACACCAGCAGCTTGCCCAGACCATCAGCAAGTCCAGTTCTACAGAACAGGCTGTAAAACTGAACATGGGCCTCCCAAAGTTGCAAGTGCAACCAGAGTTTCCTATTTTGCCTAGCTCGGTGGCTATTCAGAGAGCAAAATAAAACCAAACCCTCTGCCTAAAAAAGGACAACATATTCCTCCCCAGGAAACACAAAGCATACATGAAGTTGTCCAGTTTAGCTTGAGAAAAACATTTAGAGATAGTGTTTAAAAGTCACTCATCCATCCCTTCATTTCCTAGCTTACTTCAAGGCTCAGAAGCAAGCTATTCAGAGAAAAAATGAGTTATTGTTTATTGCTAACTTATAATTTATTAGCACTGCAGTCTGTTTTTGGGAAGATGATGCCTGTATCATTAATATGGCTTTATTTGTAATTGTTATTATTAATTGAAATGGGCTTCTTAGATGCACTTCTCTTCCTGCAGGTACTAAGAGGAACAACATGTTAACCAACGAAAATATGATTTCCTACTGAAATTTTTGGAGTTATCTGTTTACATTTCCTTAAGCAGAAGCAGAGAGACAGAGCTGCTCACTGGTGTTGCCCACAAATTCTAACCCAGGAGAGCTTCATTCTGTTGCCATTACTAAGTTAACAGCTGGGGAGATGTTTGCTTGTTTAATGCACAGCTCTCCCCATCTAAGCAGACAGGCATTGAGAAATCAATTATGATCTTCCTACATCAGTTAGGGAAGGATGGAGAAGGCAGGAGAAGTAAATTCTCTTATTTAGCTAATCAGAAAGGATATAGCTCAGCTTTACCAGATGCCTGTCAACAACAGGATTAAACATGGAACTCTGTATCTGAACATGTCTTTGAGGCAAAGCATCACCTGGCAGCATCTCCCAGTTCTGATCGAGTTTGGACCAGAACAAAAAACCCAAGGTGTATCTAGAAAGGTTCTCTTAAAATAATGCTTCATGTTCTGCTTTTCTTCTCATTCACCTTGGCAGAAGTTTGCCCTTAACACATTACTGTAAATTTACCACCTCTTTCATTAAACCCCAGGCTGACAGAAACAGCAGCTGGGTACTTATCTAACACACCTGAATGTATAAGAAATTCTGAAATTGAAAACTCTAATAGTCAGCTAAGCTATCTCTCTGCAGAAGGGCAACTGTCTGGAAGTGTGACTGCACCAAGCACATTGCATTGCATTAGCAAGCTACCTTCACAGTGATATTGTCACAAGTTTATTTGAACATTTTTAAGTTCTTTGAGAAAATTTTGCTTAATACTTTTTGGTCACTTGGTTCCAATAGCACTGAAAGAAGTTTAGTTTAACCATTATGTGCCTCTTAACCACTTAAAATGTCCAGTGTTAAGTTATAAAAGGAGAGCTCTGAAAGGTGAAAACTATCTGTCTGGTATGTTTGTAAGACCAGGGAAAAAATACCCAAACAATCAAACCCAAGAATTTCTATCTTCTTCTTGTACATCAAATCTTTTGTGGGATGAGGAGATAAGTATGGGTGTGTATTATATAAGCACAATCCAACAGATTTTATTAGAGTAGTTCAGCATATTTCATAAGACTTTAACAATTACTGCATCTGTTAAACTTACTTGAGTTCTGGCAAGGGTGATGGATTTATGAAGAGGTTCCTGAATCTGTATTTTCTGAATCTTGAGAAGTCAGTGGTTACTGATTCTTTGTGGGGTGTTTCAATAATTATGCAAGGTGAGATGCCTCCTGTTATCGTGGGCGGCCAACAACTCTGCAAAATAAACAAGGCATCTTTTAAATGCTGAATTCACTATGAGAGCAAGAAAGGCAAGGAGTAGATTACAGTAGCAGCAACAATATAGGTAATGTACATTAGTCTTTCTGGATCTCAGCCTTGATTCAAGTACTGAAACCAAAAAAGATGAAAATTAAATTCCAACAAAACCTTCCATAGTCAAGATAGAACATGTATAAATAGATTGGATGCATTTGGGAGCTCAGCTTTGAGAAAAATGACCATCTTCAGTTTATGAACCCACACGCAGCCTATCCATTGCTTGAACAGCTCAGTTACAGTACAAAATGTAAAGATATTAATTGCTACTAAAACACAAGACATTAGGTTGCTCATCTGTCTACCTACTTATCTAGTCAGAGAGAAAAGAAAGGAGGGGGTGGAGGTTCTACTGTCTCTCAGTGGAAATTCAGCAAGCAACTTGTTATCTTCCAGTTTAGTGCTCCAGAGAGGAGCCACCCATCTCAGCTCCAGAGCTAGATACCCACTGAGCGAGCAGCAGCTGTGAACTCCCTCTCAGCTTGCCAGTGCCAAATATGGGATGCAATGACTCAAAAGGAGAAGAGTGTAAAGGTATTCACGCAGAAAGCCTTAGAGAAGGAACTCTAGATTACTGTAGTTAACCTACTCATTGGGGTTGTATGTAACCAATACGAGTAAGGAGGTATCAACTCCCTGGAGCACACGCAATGCTGTAATGGCTGACAGCCTCAAAATGGTGACAAAGAACTTTAATTATTCTCTGTGGAATTGAGGGGGAATCCCATTCACAAAGAATGGCAACACCTGTCCCTGAACACAGCAGCTTTTCCTGTATAGCTGACTTGCAAGGTAAGCAACACAGGATTCCCTTCGTACATCTAAACTTATTTAGAGCCAGACTGAAGTATCTCAAGAGTGAAGTTACAAAATCCAGCAGAATTGATCTTAATGCATATAGTCAAGAGAAAAGGGAGGCCCTATTCTTCCTTCTCTCCTGTGATCCTCACTGCACAAGTTCCACCCCAATGCTTGTCAGACCCTCTGCTGGGCTGATTTAACTCACTAACCTGGCAGAACATTAACTTATTTTGTAGTGCCAAATTGGCAAGATGAACCTGCATACTGCTTCCTTCAAAGAATGGAGAAAGGCAGGGGATGGAGTACATGGCCAGCTATCAAGTAAGAAGAGACAGGGAAGCAGGATTTCCCCCTTTCAGCAAAGATAAGTTGTAATACAGTTTCACCCCAGGTACAGCTGGTGTACTTATGCAGCATTTTTTCCTACTCAAGATTTACAAAGACAACTTCACAATCAGGAGTTTCACTTCACCATAGTTGTTAGTCTCATTTACTTCACAAACAAAATAACTACAAACAATATTGTTTGCAAGCGGAAGTTATAATATTTTATTAATCTGCTTTACAATAGAAAACCGTAAGGTCTGTCAGTTGTAAGAGTTACCTGTGTTAGTGAAAACAGATGCCTAAATTGACTTAAGTAATCAAAAAAACTGTTAAATGAAAGTAAGGATGGCCTGCATGGTTATGAATCTTAACTAAATGGCCATGAAACCACACCTGAAGTTAAAACAAGTGCAGTGATCTTGTTTAGACTTGCCTCTAGGCCTTACCTGCTCTGTATTTGAAATTGTTCTGAAATATCTGGGGTTATTCTCTTTTTTTCACCGAACCTTACTCTGCAATGGGTTTTACATTGAAGGATATTTTATCTGCAACAAAGTCGTGTATAAAAAAGTAAAAATAGATAAAGAGGTGCTAGGCTCCCATAGGTTTTTATCTGAAAACACAAACTTCCCCTATTCAATACTGTCTGGTGTGGAATGCATGACTTCACACCCACCAACATAAACCAGATGGACTCCCTTACCTAGTTTGAAATGGTAGTCAGGATTGAATTACCTTAATTTCGTATTGATGTTTTTTAGCAATTTTCCCATCTTCTCTTTTCTTAATCTCCTGCTGAGAAGAGAAACACACATCAATACACTGACAGTGGCCAACACACCCACCTAAAGCTCAAGCAAACTCTTGCTACCCCTGCCCCACTTTATAACTTGGCAAAGTAAAGACTGTCCCATCCAAATGCACTGGAGACCTTTCAGCAACATTCAGCTTTCCAAGTAGCTCCCAATTGCTCACCTCTGTTGTTCTCCTTTTTCTGGTCTGGAGATAATCTAGCGCTTGTAGTTCTTGTGGAGCCTCTTCTTGACAGGACAGTGGCTGCTGCTGTTTGGCTTGCAGACGGCTACTGCAAAGAGCAAAGAGTAAAAAAACATTAGACATTAGGAGAGCAGCAGTTGTTAGATTAGTAGAGGTAATCTTAGTGCAACGCTAACAGCTTACCTGCGCCTTGACATCTTCTTTGGGCTATAAGATCTCTACCTAGATCAAAGTAATAGGATAAGCTCAGTTAGTGCATCCTTACAAAATATGAGCCAAGTTCTCTACTTTGTGTCATGAACTCATCACAAAGAGCAGCATGGTTCACACAGCTCAAACAGAAGGGCACAAGTATTCCACTGGCCTGAGGAATGCCCAAGCAGAGCATGACTGTGGTATATATGCACACACAGCTCCACGTCCTGCTGCAGGGTGCCCAGGTATGCCAGCAGTTTAGCTCAGGCTGCCTGGGGGTGGGGGCAGGGAAGTTATAAAGGAACATTTCCCACACAAGAGGATGTGGGGAGTCCCTGGGGCTGTGACCCCTCTAGTCCCCCTACACCCTCCATTCCAGGCACCCACACAGATACACGTTTTGCCGCTGCCGCTCCCTCCGGGGCGATGCCCCCCACACCTGCGGGGATGGCCGGGCCGCGATGGGCC
>VZTZ01031160.1:535589-606801 GCA_013400955.1 Drymodes brunneopygia
GCCCCCCGCTACCCGCGACTGTCAGCCCCCGACACCCCCGACGGTCAGCCCGGCCATCCGCGACTGTCAGCCCCCGGCCGTCCGCCAGTGGCCCCGTGGCACCAGCCTCCTGCACCCACCCCGCCACCTCGCCGGGCTTACACCGCGCCGACAGCCCGCGCCATGCACGGGGATGGCCCCGGGCTGTCACACATCCCACCGCACCAGGGTGGGGGGAAGAGGAGGTTCAGGCGCGGCCTTCTCGCTCTCTACAACCACGTGAAAGGAGGTTGTAGCGAAGTAGGGGTCATCCTCTTCCCCCGGGTAACAAGCGACAGGACAAGAGGACAGAGTCTTAGGCTGTGCCAGGGGAGGTTGAGGTTGGGCATTACATTTCTTCATTAAAAGAGTGATTAGACACTGAAATGGACTGTCCAGGGAAGTGGTGGAGTCACCATTCCTGACGGTGTTTGAGGAAAGACTGGATGTGCACATAATACCATGGTCTAGTTAACATGGTGCTGTTCGTTCAGAGGTTTGACTCGATGATCTCAGAGGTCTTTTCCAACCTATTTATTTTCTGTGATTCTGTGCCAGCTGAAGACAGGCCTCCCCCCAAGCACAGCCTCCATGATTTCCCCTGGACATGCCCTATTCCCTACAGAGCAGCTGTCCACACCTTCCAGACAGGCCCACCACTGCCCCTCAGGGTCCCACATGTCCAAGGGCAGCAGGGCCCACTGCAGGAGCAATCCCTGCAATCCCCTTCTCCAGCAGATGATGCTGAAGCTTACCCTCAGTGCCAGCACATCTCCTGTTAACACCACTCAGTGATTGCATGGAGTTTTCTTAATATGTATTCCAAAAATAACCCAAAACCAAAATCCACACTATCCCAAAAGCAACCAAACCCTGCAACACCACATACTTAGCAATGTTTTAAACAGACACTTTTGTTTAAAACACCCAGTGCAGGGCACCTACAGCCATTTTGCTGATGAGGAACAACTGGCACTTCTTGCAGTTCTGAGCACATGTACTGCAAAACAGCACGAACAGAAGGCACTGCTGCTTTCAAGTAAATCCACATCTTAATTTTTTTCACTTATTTTTCTTTTCCCAAGCGTAACATTATTAAAGAGTAAACATAGGTTTTGCCTCCAAGTATTGTAGTAATTAAACACAATAACCAGGTGTTTACCCTCTGGTAGCTCTGCTATTTTAAAGGGCAAGAGAAAAAGCAGTGCAGCCCACCAAGGCAGAGATGTCACAGTAGGGTTACTGACAGCAGTTTAACAGGTCCCAAGTTTTGGGCACCAAAGGCCATCTCTCAACTGTGTGTCCTGACAGAACCCAATAAAGTGGGGACAATAATTCCTGCAAACTTCAATAAAGCACTACCATGAGCAAGACAGACATTGCAGCCAGTCAGCCTCCTCAGCTCTGCAAAATGGCTGTTCCAAACCTTGTCACGAAAAAATATCTGCTAGTTGTGGCTCAAAAGGAATGCAAAAAAGCCCAAACCTCACTATCATTTGAACAATCTTTTGTCAACCGATTATACTGCATCAGCTCATTGCAAGAAATCTAACTCATGTCATAGTTCAGGATACCTGCAGTAGACATGCAGGTATCTCTTTTAGTTGACTTCCACTGAAATCCACCAGCAAGATGCATCCTGTCTGGAAGTTCATCTCCTACTCCACTGGCTACAGAGAAAAGGTGGCCCCCTGAATTTTGGCAAACTTGACCTAACTGACCTCCAGCCTTTAGCTGACTTGCTGAAGTTGAAATACTACCACAGCTGATTTGTTAAAAAGAACTGAAACTTTAGCTTGCAAGAGAAGAGAGACAAATTATCTTTTTTTCCCTAAAAAACCCCCACCCTCCACAGATGTGTAATTAGGGCTTGTTGGCTCCACGCAGCAAAGTGGGTTTGGTACATCAGGAGTAAGTTCATTGGCACACTGTAAAAGAAGAATACTGCAAAGGGAATGGTAGCTAAAAACTGAATGGGTCAGGTTGGCCATGAGTAGGTCTCAGCACAAAGACTGTAATGACTACACTGCTCATTTTTCTAGACCTTTTGAAGCGAGCTGCTGCAGGTCACCTGCCACATTTTTGCGGTTTTGATTCAGTAGTGGAAAATGCACCAGGTCCCATGAGCATTCCCCATCCTGCCAGCAACTTTTCCCATAAATTTCCATCAGTAAAAAAATCCCACAAAACAACCAACCAAACCAAACCAAAGCCCCAGAAGCTAATGTGTAATCAAATCCTAGAGCAGACAATGAAATTATGATTTTAATACAAGCTAATACACTGACCTTTTGATGTGGTAATACAAGTGAAGTGAGTTAGTCCATGCTGGGACATTTCCAAGTGGATAGACACACAGTACATCCTCTATCACTGTGTGGATGCCTCCTTTGGGAGCATTAATGTAGAAGAAGATTTTTTAACTGTCTAGACATATACTACTGCTGAGCAGTGTTTGTGCTGGGATTTGGCAAGTCCTTTTAGATTAGTCTAGTGGTTTTCTTTGTTGTTTTTTTCCCCCCCAACTACCACTTGTAGGTATGTTCCAGAGAAGGTGTGAAGGCCCTTCCTTACAAGTTTACACACCTGAGGCTGTTTTTCTTGGTTAATGCTTTATGGATCTATTTCAAGGAGCCTGGAATCTACCAAGGATCTAAAATGTGCAGGTCTAAAGCCATGATGATCAATGCAGTTATTGTGTGCTTAATATTGCTGTTCTCCCACAAAGTTTCTGAATCCACTTGGTTGTTCCCAAGGAAAGATGCAGGATTTCATGAGAATATTTGCACACAGCTCCACTGTGATCTGGGCACAAAAATAAGATAGAATATCATGTCCCATATTCCTCCTACCTTGCAGTAAATATGTTACTTTGGTCATCTGCTTGCTCTGTCAGGCTTTGTCCTTTTCAGTCACAGACACTTTGTCAAGGCTGTTCTGTGAGGTAGTTAAGGGAAAGACTTGCTCCTGTGTGGGTGATTTTCACTGTTTTTAAGAGAAGCTTTAAGGTTATTTATGTCTCCAGCTACATAGCCTAAACAAAGCACCATTAAAGGTTTACACTTCATAAAGAAGAATACTTTAGCAGGAAATTGTACCCTTACATAAAGGTGATTTTTTGTGGTTGAACAGCATGACACACCTTGAAACCTGAGGTTTAATAACCCCTTGTTTTCTATTAGAACTTACAATATTCTACTTTCCTGCTTGTTTCATTCAGACCTTTTCACAGAATCACAGGATGGGTCAGGTTGGAAGGGAGCACAGTGGATCATCTGGTGCAACCTCCCTGCTCAAGCAGGGCCATCCCAGAGCACATGGCACAGGATTGTGTCCAGACGGTGCTTGAATATCTTCAGTGTGGGAGACTCCACAACCTCTTTAGTTTTAAAGAAGGCATGATTCAGTTTAATATGCACTAAGGAGTATTTTTAAGACCTTACAAGACTGACTTATTTTGTGGTTTGTTTGGGGATTTTTTTTTCTGATTTGGTGGGGAGAGAGCTCCCCGCTTGTTATTAGAAACTGTTAGCTAAAATTAAACAGAGTAAATCTTTATTCATAAGCAAATGAATATATCTTTCTAAGGCCAATACCAGCAACAGAGAGCAAAGCCAAAGACCAGTTCTATTGATAAGCAGCTTGTATGGCAATCAAATCAGCTTAGGACATCCAAACTAAGAGTTTTAATTAACACATATTAACTAAGAGTTATTCTAATAATAGAGGAAGAAAACTCAAGTGGAAATCAAGAATAAGTTAGTAGTTCCCTTACAATTTACAGTGACAAACCTTGAACAGTATAGCATGATACAAGGATTTCCTCTTTGAATTGAGTTTTTGAATTGACTTTTAAAGGAGGTGGGAAACAGAGAGTCAGAGTCACCAGCCTTTTAAACTCACGTTCAGAAGTAGATGCTGTCATTTCACAGCAGTTCTAAAGCAACTAAATGGACTATGTTTTTCTGGTTCTTGTTAGTAGCCTCTTTCTTTCTTCTTGAGATCGTGCACCTTTCTTATCAGAAAGAAGTTTGGAATAAAACATTCTCTTGTCCTGAAAGTCCTTTTATGTAGAAGGCACTTTATTCATAGCCATGATTATTCATATTCATGTCAGAGACTCATGGCCTTTCCTGTACATGAAGATTTAAACTCCTGCTGTGAACACACCAAAGGTGAAACACCTTCAATTCTTACAGCTGATCTCCTGAGCAAAGCCCACAGTCACACTTCAGTAAGACAGTATCCCTCCAGTGAGAAGCAGCACCCGTAACAAACAGCCAAGCACTGAGTTTATCTTCACCCACCTCTGTGTTGAATCTCTTATCTGCAGCACAAAGAAATAACAAGACAACTTCCCTCATATTTTCCAGTAACACTTCACCACTGGTCTGCAAGTCTGACACCTTTTGGACCAGGAAATAAATATAAGTAAGGGAAAAGAAGGCATATGGGATCACAGAAAATAGCCATGTAGGAGACAAGTAGGACAATAATGCAGTATTTTTTAAAACTAAAACAGTTTAATTTATCCTAGGGTCATCTTCTAGATGTGTAAGGAGACACCTCTTTGCACTGCTGCCAGGAGAAGCAGACAGCTGGCTATAGGGGAAGGCCCTCTTCTCCCTGGCTCTGCCTCTGACCTGGGAGTATTTGTGGTTCTTCATCTGGACGACTCACATCACCTCATCAAACCTACAGCTGCTGGGCCCTGGGCTCAGGATTTTCCCTCCCAAGCCTGCGAGGTGAAGGGTGTTTCCCTCTGATGCTCCAGCTTCCAAGTACTGCAGCAAACACATTTTCAACATGTATGATTCCCTATAACCTCAGGCTTAGCCATGTTTAGGGGACAACATGGACCTTTCCAGAGGCAAAAGTGATATGCAGGAGATAACTCCACCCCAAATTGCCCACCATTAATAAAGATGTATGTACTTATTCAGCTGTTTGTCAGTTTGTCACCAGCCACAGAAGCCATATTGTCCTCCCCATTTAATACAAGACACATTCAAAGAATTATAGAATCATTAAGGTTGGAAAAGACCCCAGAGATCATGAAGTCCAACCTTCCACTGAACATCATTTTGTCAACCAAACCATAGCACTAAGTGCCACATCCAGCCATTTTCCTTGTATGCATCCTGGAACGGTGACTCAACCAACTCCTTGGAAGCCCATTCCAGTGCTTAAATAGCCCTTACAGTGACAAAATTCTTCCTGATGTCCAGCCTCAACCTCCCTCTGCAAAGCTTGAAGCAATGTCCTTTTAATTCTGTCACTTGTTACCTGGGAGAAAAGATCAACCCCCACCTGGCTACAACCTCCTCTCAGGTAAAGAGCAATAAGGTCCCCCTGAGCCTCTTTTGCTCCAGGCTAAACACCCCCAGCTCCCTCAGCTGCTCCTCACAGGACTTGTGCTCCAGACCCTGCCCCAGCTCCACTGCCCTTCTCTGGACTCGCTCCAGCTCCTGCCTGGCCTTCCTGAATTGAGGGGCCCAGAACTGGACACAGCACTTGTGTGGCCTCACCATTGCTGAGCACAGGGGGACAATCCCTGCCCTGGTCCTGCTGGCCACACTATTGCTGATCCAGCCAGGATGCCACTGGCTGCCTTGACCACCTGGACACACACTGGCTCGTGTTCAGCCGCTGTCATAGAATCATAGAATATGCTGAGTAGAAAGCATAGAAATCATCAAGTCTAACTCTTGGTCCTGCCCAGGACACCCCAAGAATCACACTGGGTGCCTGAGAGCATTGTCTAAACAATTCTTGAACTCTGTCAGACTTGGTGCTGTGACCATTTCCCTGAGGAGCCTGTTTCAGTGTTCAACCACCCTCTGGGTGAAGAACCAAAATTTTTCTGATATCCAACCTAAACCTCCTGACTCAGCTTCATGCTGTTCCCTTGAGTCCTGCCACTAGTCATGAGAGCAAAGAGATCAGTTCTGCCCCTCTGCTTCCCCTCACGAGGATGTTCAGGTCTCCCCTCAGTCTTCTCCAGGCTGAACAACCTCAGCTGCTCCTAATAAGGGTTCTCCTACAGACCCTTCATGATCCTCGTGGCTCTCCTTTGGGCACCTCTAATAGTTTAATGTCTTTTTCATGTTGTGGTGCCCAAAACTGCACACAGCACTCAAGGTGAGGCTGCCCCAGTGCAGAGCAGAGCAGAGCAGGACAATCCCCTCCCTTGCCTGGCTGGTGATGCTGTGCCTCCTAGGACACAATTCACTGCTGGGCATAGAAAAGGGGATGTTTCTGCCCATGTCAGTCCCTGCTTTCTTAAACAAGGTCTCATCTCCTTTGTTCACCTTGCAAAAATGGACAGCTCTTGGCCAATAAGCACATATTCCAAAAGCCTAAGGCCTCCCTTCTCTTTTCCACCTCTCTCTGCTGCTAATTCTCTGTAGAGCCCCATTTCAGGGAATCTATAATTCTTTTAGCACTCTGATAGATTTTTTTTTTTGTGCATAATGATATTTTTTTATTATACTGCCTAAGTCACCTTGCTTGGACACAACGATCTGAAGTCTATACAGGAAAAACTATAGATCTATGACACAGCCCATGTCTGCAAGCTGAGCTCTGAAGCCTGCTCCTGGCCTAGTTTTGTTACTCTTGTGTAGTTGGTGGTGTTTTTTTGTTATTATTCCTTTTCCTTAGATTACTAATGAAATTAAAATAGTTATTTGACTTACTAAGGTATTTGAGTGTTCAGCTATCAGTCTGCTCACAGAACTTTTGAACAAGTCAAGAGACTAACTTCTGAAGTATGAGTTATACACAGTAACTCCAGAACAGTATTTCCATCAAGAAAAAGCTGGCTGCAAAAAAGAAATGTCATATGTATCCTGTCAAGTCTCAGTTCAGTCTCATTTACTCTAAAACTGAGTAAATGACCACACCATGGGAACAACAGTGCCATAGCAGCATCAGCATGTTCTTTTGGTGAGTTATTCCTAGGTGTTACAAAAAGACCAAACCTTCCTTGCAAGTATCACTCAATAACAGTCACAATATTTTGTGGTTATAAACATGCACCAGAAGTCAATGAGACAAAGAAAGCAGATACTGAATGACTTGATGAGGAAACAGTGTAGTAATTATGGTTCTCTCTGCCTTTTAACACTGATGAAGGCATTCTATTAGAGGCATACAAGGATTTCTATAGACAGAAAAACTAGAATGTACAGTGAGAACTTCAGCCAATAGTTACATTGATACAACCCTTCATACAAACATTTTTGCTTCAGCACAGAAAAGTTTCAAAAAACACTAGTTCATGGTGTTTTGGAGACTGTCCAAGCAAAATTTAAAAAGTTGTATTAAGTCTGAAATAAGCATCCCCAAAAATATTAACAGTTTAACTATGTTAGGTTATCTGTATGGACACAATAACACAAGCATAATTGATCAAACTTTCTCCTGAAGACTACTGTACAGCTCTTAGCATAGACTTGCTGCTTTGATAAATGTACAGGACAAAATCTACATTTCAGAGGGAAAGACTTTACTCAGTCCCTGCTCTGGGAAGATGGATGCTTTGTTGCACAAATATCTTTCCACTGCTGTCTGTTAAATAGATCATTTTCTCACCCTGCTTATTTGGTGGGTGAGAATTAAGTCAGGAACTACTTGTAACAACTCAGCCCATAGAAATCCATGGAAGCCTGTATCCAGTGTGCGGAGAGCAATGTCTGATGTCATTCCAAGGCCACTCTCCATGATCTTTGGAAAGCCACAGAGATCAAGGATCCCCAATGACTGGAAGCAAAAAACCCCACTCATTCACACATATCCAGAAAAAGCCAAAATAACAACCTGGAGAAGATCACTGAGCCCATTTCCTACATTCAAGGATTTCCTGTATTTCAGCTTGCACACATTGCCTTTTGTCCTTCACTAGGCACCATCAGAGTAGAGTCAGGCTCTCTTGTCCTTATTACCCCTTTCAGCTGTTTATATACCTTGACAAGATCCCCCAAGACTTTTCTCCCCCAGCCTAAACAATCGTAGCTCTCATCCTCTCCTGGTTATTTTGGTCTTCAATCCTGTTATTCCCTGGCCTCCTGCTGGATATCCTCTAGTACATCCATGCCCTCTCATTCTGGGAGCTCAGCACTGGACACTATTCAGATGTGTCTCACTGGCCCACCGTGGAGGGGCAGGATCTCTGCCCTCCACCTTGCTGCCAACACCCTGCCTGATGCATCCCAGGAAGCTCTGAGGTTTTGAGTCCACGAGGGTGCACCGCTGGCTCATGCTCAACTTTGTGTCCACCAGGACCCCCAGGGCCCTTTCTGCCATGATTTCCAGCCACTTGACCTGGTGCCTGGGTTTTTTTATTCCTCCAGCTACAGGACTTCATATTTACCTCCACTCAACTCCTTGAGGTTTCTGTTAGCCCATTTCTCCATGTTGAGGTCCCTCAGAACAGCAGCACAGCCCTCTGGTGCATAAACAACTCCACCCTATGACCCTGGTCGTTAATGAAGGTTTCTAACAGGGTAAGGATCCTGCATTGATAGGGTGCACCAATCAAAACAAGCTTTCAGCTTGGCTTTGTGTCACTGATCACAGTGTGACACTGAACACAGTGCTCAGCCAGCTCTCAGCACACCAGCTCAACTTCTGCTTCATGCAGTCTGTAATTCTTCACTTTGGGAAGATGCTATAGAGGACAGTGTCAAAAGCCTTGATGAAGGCAAGATTAACAACATCCACCACACTTCCCTCATCCACTGAGCCAGTCATCTAAGGCTCAGTATTACAGAAGGCTTTCAGGTTGTCAGGCATGCTTTTCCTTCCATTAATCCATTCTGGCTAGTACTAATCACCTTCGTGTTCATTTTGGAAGTGGTTTCCAGGACTATTTGCTCCATTACCTTCCCAGACATCAAGGGAACAGTCTTGTTCCCCTATATCTTCTATTCTGCCTTGAGATAGGAAGGACACCTGCTTTCCTCCAGCCCTCAGCAATCCTGTCCATTGGCAAGCCTTTTCAGACAATTAAGAACAGCTTCGCAAAGACATCAGCCAGCTCCTTCACCAGTAGTGGGTGCATCCCATAAAACTGTGTATGGTGCATTCCTTACCTTGAGACTTCTCATCTAAGGGTGATCTTCATTGCTTTAGCTCTTCCCACTGGCATCAGGGGCCTGCAATTCCAAAGGCTGGTCTTCCCAGTAGACACCAAGGCAAGGAAGACATGGAGTATGTACCTCAGCCTTCTCCATGTCCTTTTTCACATGGATTCTGGTCCCCCTTAGCAGCTGGCCCACATTTCTTCTGATCTTCCTTTTGCAGCCGGTATGTCTGTACAAGGCCTGCTGTCCTCCACATCCCTTGCCAAGTTCAGCTACAGGTGGCTTTGCTTTGCCTTCCCTAACCCCATCCCTAGGCATCTGCACAGGATCTCTGCCCCCATCACAGGATACCTGTACCAGTAGCCTTCCATACAGAGTTTTTCGTGTTGGTGCATGGCAGGAAAATAATAGGCAGTGGGGCATGAGCTGAAACCAGAGAGGTTCAGCCAACATATGGGAAAAAATTCCCCCACCCCATGCACATTTCATGTGTTTTTTATCTCTGTTCACCTATGGAGCTCTTGCACACTGATCAGGAAAGGGCAGCAGTGAGCAGATATGTGTAACATTGCTTGGATGCACATTATCACCTGATCAGCAATGCAAACCAACTCCCAGAGCTACTGCTGCACCAGAGTGAGCATTGAGACACTCAGTACCTGTACCTGCCACCTGAACGGGGTGCTCAGGCATTTGGATTTTCACTAACCTGTAACATTAAAGAACAGACTGATGATTTTTAATAGGCCATTTTTTATTGAGATTTAAGATCATGTTTCCCCACAGTGCACAGAATGCACTATGAAAACAAAATACAGAAGATCACTTTAGTAAATACACACTGGTTAAGCAATGCTACTTTTTTTGGCAAAGTGCTGTATTTTGTCTGTTTTCAGCTTGTGTTAAACTATTAAAAATAAGAGCCACACATTCTTCCATATCAAAAGGACTGCTACAAATAGAGAAGTGGCTCTGGAGAGAAGCTGCCATATATGCATAGACTGATGTACAGTATTAATCCCAACTGAAATGTCCCTTTTGAATCTTCAAGTTTGCTGTGTAGAAGGCACAGTTTAAAATGCAAATCTGTCCATTGACCAATACATATGAAAATACAATTTCAGCAAGATTCATGAATATCAATCAGTATGAGACAGTGCAAGGCCTCCATTTTACAAGAAAAAACACACACTTTAATACAATTCAAAAAACCATATAAAAAGCCACACAGCTCACTATTAAAACAGAAAACCAAAACAAATCTAATTGCCCAATAGCTCCAGGCACAAAACAGGGCTAGACCAACATAAATATTTAAAACAAATTAACAAAAAGCCATTGATGTAGTACAATCTCACACAATAATATGGTTTCCAATATTACAAATTGAGAAGCACAGCTTTGTGCAACAAAATAGTTTATATCCTGAAAGATATAGGTTTTCATCACCAGAAAGTCATCTAGTAATGCAGTATAAAAAGATCAGTATCTCCCAATTCCAGGAGCAGTCTAAAGTTGCATTTACTTGCCTACTGAGAAGAATAGACCAAGGCTCTGTTTTTAATGCCTGGGAGCCTTATACTCTCAACTCCATCTCCCCATTAGGAGTTAAGGGATCACTTACTCCTTCCAACACAGGGAGGTGGAGACTCCATCTTCCTTCATTTCACTTTAAGAAAATTAAAGCTGAAGGAAAGTAGTTACTTTTATATAAAGAAAAGTAATACAGGAAAGCAAAGAATTTTCCTGAGCTAGAAAGTTGGCAGCGAGGATAAGGAAGTTTAAGTGAGACAAAAAGTTGGAGTGATAAAGGTAGATAATATGAGGCAAGTAAGAGTACTTGTGAACAGATAAGAGACAGGCAAAACTACAGCTATTTGCAGATAAACCAAAGTATTTGGACCACATGACAACTGTTATATGGACATGGGCACATACTGCTAAAAGAGCAGTAACAAAATATCTCTTTTGGAAACTCATGATGCGATAAATTTTGTTTTCTTTCAGTGTCCATGTGAATTCAACTTGTCAAAAAAAAAAAAACCAAAAAACAAAAAAGAAAGACTAGTGTATCCAGGAAAGCACCTCTTGCTTTTATACATTTAATTATTTTCAACATCCCTTTGTGACAATCCTAATTCCAGTGAAGCAGCACATCTGCAGTGAAACAGAGGTTATAAAAGCTGTTCCCTGTATGCTAAGTAGGTTCCACAACAATTCCAGCTGCAGAACATGCAACAGTACCGCTACATCAAGGTCAATCTGAATAGCTGGGGTTTTGCTTCAGTGAAATTGAAGCTTTTGGCTGAATTGAAATACTTCATAGGTCAGGAACAATTACGTTACTGACCTTGCCTTATTTCAAAGACTCCTCATACCAGCTTTTGTATAAGGACTACTGGAAGACACAGCTGAGTGTAATGCTAACATTATAATGCCCTACGCACTAAACACAAGGGAAAACAGCAAGTCACATTAATCACTGGCAGAAGGGAAGATACACTTACTTTTATTTATGCCCTTCTTTCAGTGCAGATTTCTGCTTCTTGACCTCCATACTCATTTAATCCACTTCCCAGAATGATCCATCAGGGTTCAGCATACCACTGGCTGCTGTGTAACACAGTTTTTGTTAACAGGAGAACTTTACCTGTAGTTGTAGTTGGCAGTGCCTGCCAAATTCCAGAACATCTTGCACAGTGTTCTTAAGAAAACTACTTGCTAGTTTTGAATGGCTTTTCTTTCCTGTTGGCCCATGGAATTGCTATCCAGTCCTTCTGCCTCCAGTGGACTAGGAGAACAACCACAGCTGATCAATCAATTTTTATACACTCTGTTATCATTGCATTTAGTTCAGCATCCACTTCTCCCTGCCTCACACTGCCCTTCATTTCCAGTCCCCATTAACTTGGATTTCATTTTCATAGAGAGAAAGAGTAAATTAGGGAGAACTTCAAAGAAAAGCTTCCTTCTAGCTACTTTTGAGCTGCTCTCAATCTGTAAATATGAGACACCCTAATAGCAATTTGTAGCTCAGAAATAGCTGTCCATCAGCCTGACTTCTTTGAAGAGCAGTCAGCTACTGATGGGATTAAAAGAATGGTCAACCCACCATCTTTTTCCTTTAACTAGACTAGAGATTAAATGAGATAGGGTAGGGGAAATACATGTTTCAAAGACAGAAATAGTTAGAGAAAGGAGTTAGAGAAACTCAAACTTCACCAAGTAAAAGCTAGTTCAGTTCTGTGTTGTGCACCTGCACATTACCCAAAGGTCCACTTTTCTTCCCACTCCACTGTGAGGTACTGCACCTGTAACAGCAGTGCCATATTGTACTGCAACAATATTGGTGGGACATTTAATCCTCTTTCAATACCCATATCAAGTACCCAGCACACCTACACAGACTCCACTAACACAAGTAAGTTCTAGAAATTTAGATGAGATGTCCTTCTTGAAACAGCTCAGTGCAGCTATGTAATATCCACTGGCAGCTATAGCATTTCCTTGCTAGAAAGTAATCATATATGCTGAATACAGACAGATACACAAGCTGTCAAGTACTGGTCATTAAAGCATATGGCTAACCTCAAATTTTCTAACTCCATTTTGATTAATACAAAATGTAACTGATTTCCATCTCAGTTAAGTTTTTTTAAAATACCAACTAAGAACCCATCTATACATCATAGTTTATAAAACAGCACACAAACTATCGTACTGATAGACTTCCAAGACATTGATATTTAACATCAACATTTAGAACTTGATGCAAGATGTTTGGAGATTTATGTGTCTTTCAAAAATAATGCAACACTAGTTATGATTGTGTTTGAGGGACTGACGATCAGCTTCAGATTGACCACACTTATCTACACATGAAAACAAGAGTAACCTAAGAAACAATTAGATCATAGATTAAAAACACAAGAACCATCAGTAATTGAACTGACGCTGGCAAGGCTGATGAACAAACAGTCCGTTGTGCTTGATTTGCCGAGAGTGGCAATCCCTGGTAAGGTTTTGGCGACGGAGACTGTTTCTGTTGAGACCGTGTCTTTCACTGTGTTCTTTTATCCAGTGGGTAGGACGAAAGCTCTTGGTTTTTTCCAGAAAAGTTGAACTAGTAGCAAGAGCCGTGACGTAGCAGTGAACACGCTGTCCCGTTTCATTTCGGGCCTCCAGTCTAGAAATGTAACAAGTAGGTATCAGTCACCACAGAGGTGCATTGGAAAGACCAGCAAAATAGAAGGCAGAACATGGACATCAGCATCCAGCATTTCAAAAGGATACCTTTGTTCTACTGGACAGAGACTTGGACTGAAGTGAGGTCAAGCCACTTACCACACTGGTAAGTGATATATAGTGCGGCTAACTCACTTGTTGTGTGAGGGCCCCACAACAGCCTTAGGACTTTTGGTGTCTTACTCTACTGTGCTCTTTCCTCCCCACACCACCTCCCTAAGCCCAAGATAGGGCAATAAAGCAATACAGATCAGAAATATAAGGCAACATGTGTCACACTGCTCCAGCTTTAAAAGACTTGGGAGTTACCCACTAGGCAAAATTTGGTTTAAAATTGCCTTGAACATAGGTGGTTCAGCCTGAAAACAGAAGCACACTAACGAAACTGCATTTCAATTGCCAGCCACACAAGTAAATCCAAACAATGTTCATGCAGAGGAATGGAAAGGTAGACCAGTTGTGACACACATGAGAAATAACTTAGAATGATTGTTCCTCAACCAGCCCCCTAAATTTCATGAGCAGTGAGTCAGCAGTTTTGGCAAACCCTTGCTTCATCATGCACTAGTGAAAAACAAACGAGCAGCCTATGCAAGCAGCGACTGACATCTTGAAAAAGGACTTCCCTACTTGACAGAACAATCACTGGCATTTCCTGAAACTTCCAAAGTAAAGTTAAAAATAGACTAGCCATTTTAAAAGCAAAGCGAAGCCCTAATCTGAGTGCTAGAACTGGTGTGAGACCAATGGCAGCAAAGTTTCTTGCCTTCTGTCTCCCCACGCGGGGCCCAACAACCAGCTGTCAACTGGCCAGTGGTGCCCAGGAAAGGTGTCTGCAAAACTAGGAACTTGCCCAGGCATGAGCAAGAGGTCTCTTGGGAAGCCTGTCTTTCAGCACTAGCATGATTTTATCATAAAGTCTCTTCTGGAAGAGCTTAACTTGCAATTATTGAATGATGTCTCTGTAGACATAAGTCAGGTCCACCATGCCCATGGTACACCCTTTGTAGCCTTACTCTGGGAGGCTGCAGGTGCCTGACATGAAGTCAGCTCTTCTGCCTGCCCCCAGTCCACACTGGAGGGAAATACTTCTTGTTATCAAGGGAATACTCCCTTCTACTTTTTTCTTATTTGAAATATCCTAATCTTGCTTTTGGATCCTTGGGTAGCTTGATATGACTGACTGAAGACTAGAGACTGCAGAACAGTCATGTGACATGCTGGTCTTCCCCTGTTTATTCACTGGATATTGTCCTAAACCTAGCACTTGAAATATCAAGCAAAAAGAAGTGATTAACAAGCACAAATCAATTCACAGTGCCTTGTAAATACATTCTTTGCAAATTACACCAGTTTAGTTTACATGAGAGTACCTGCAAATATGGGATTACTATTTTCTATGTGGAGTGATCCCTTAGTACATCTAACAGTGCTGGAGGTGGAACCTCACTTGAAGCCTCCCTTTCCTTAATGGGGAAAGCCATTAAGGAGCCAGGAAGCCACACCACAGTTATTGCAACCTGTATTTCCTAAGCATACCCTTAGCTAGCAAAGGGGAGCAACTGTTAATACAAACTGTTGTGGTTTTGTTATGGAAAAATATGACTAATCTGACAAATAGGGAAGTTTATACAACATCCTTTTGCTCTGAAAGGAATTTAAAATGAGAAAAGAGATTTCCTCCACAAAAGGAGAAAAAACTGGTTTAAACTTGCTGGCTGAAGACACTTGAGCTTTTCACCCCCTCTTACCAAATACCCTTCCAGCAATGGTTTGCAAACCAACACTCTTCTATTTGTCATCATAAACTGACAATGGGAGAGCAGAGGTGGTTTGAATTAGCTAAATGTCGCTTCCAAAATGCAGCATTTTGGTACCTTAGGTGCATTTGGTAGGCTGGCACTAGTGAGCTCCATGCAATGAGAGAACAGGGTTGATGAGTCTCCATCATATTGCCAAAATGGAATTTTAGAGGGGCTGTGTCTTAAGCCAGACCATCACTACATACATTGGCTGCTGCACTTCCAGTGTCTATTCTGCTAGAAAGCAGAAGTGCCCTGGTCATTGTGCTACAAAACCACACTTCACAAGAAACATTAAAGGCTTCAGACCCCCAACCCAATTATTTCAGTAATTTTTCTCCACTTAGAATTTTGGCTTGTTAAAGCAGATGTAGTTAGGCTTGATCAAGTAATCATTTGGTACAAAGGTTAGTCCTAAAACCAGTATGGCAGACAAGGCTCTAGAGGAAGCAGTGTTGCTAGCAGCCTGATCAAACAAAAAGCACTGTTCCAAAACAGTAGTACTTACTGTGCCAGTGTGCCTTAAGCAGCTTTTCTTGGCCCTACAATATTAAATGGCCAACCATTAAACCACTAGAGACTTCAAAATAGCTTTTGAAACTTACTGCAATATCAGTATAACCGATGTTCCCAAATTCTGCAGTCTACCTCAGCTTTATATATAAGTCTCATCCCATTGTCATGCAAAATACCCTGTACAAGAGCCTAGATCCTCTGACAAAGCAACAGCACAGAGTTCAGTGTGGAGAAACTTAATTTCACACCAGCTGAAGAGCACACCTTTAGCTTCCCCACACATTAAAGCAGCTTAACTGCACTGGGTAACATAAGACAGGATTCTTCTCTGGAGGTGTTTATATTAGTATCCCCAGTTCAAGTCACTGAAAAGTCAGTATCCAACTTTGAGCATTACTATTCACTGCAAATTGGTATTTTAGATAAAGGGGCTTACTGTCTTTTGCCAGGGCATGCCTTACAGCCTCCAGTACTCTTGCAGATTCCTTCAGACCCTCATTTTAAAGGTGTTATTTGCTCATATTTTCTCCCAGTTTAACTTAAGCTACACCCCTGATGCTTAACATCATAAACTATCCATGTCAAATAATTATACAAATCCCTCTCCAAGATCAGTAGTGTCAGAACTATACTTCAACATTTACACCAGCATGTCATCTCAAAGTCATCTGTTTCTTTGAATTAAGAACTTAAATATGGCAAGGGGCTGATCAGACAAGTCGGTAACTATCTACCTCCAGCAACTCAACCGCTACACTTGTTTCTTTCTGTACATCAAAGTGTAATATACTGTAATTTTTTATTTGGTATTATTGTTTCTAAACTTAAGAACTAGATGGTATGAAAAGTCAGTCTTTGTTACTAACTGGGATTCACAAAACACCCAATTATTTCAAAACCAAGGAACGGCAAAGAAATACTCTTATTTGCAGAGAAATACTCTATTTGCTTACAGCCATGAATACTATACTTGTATAGCTGTATACACAAACACCAAAGAATGCCAGTGCATGGCAAATGTGCCTCTACAATAAACCCACCTGGATAGACTTTTAGGACCTGAAACCAAAAAGCACTTCTTACTTTGCTAAAAGTAGAAGTTTGCAGCACAAATTTTCACACTGAAGGGGCTAAGTTTTGTGGAATCTTTCAGTTTGCTTTTGCTGCACAGGCCACTTGTGGGTAAATTTAATCCTGTCCTTATCTATCACTAGGTTGAGGAATGAAAATAGAAACCAAAGAATCCTCCCACCTAAACTCCAAGCCACCTCCCTGTCAGGATAATTAAAGTTCTATGTTTCTTCTCACAAGGTGACTGAAAGAGTACTTGAAAGAGTACTGACTAGCGGTTATAAAAACCCCCACAGCTGTGAAGGGGGCAAAGTGCTTTCATATCTACATTACTGGCTACACAGTTAACTGCCACCAGTTTCAACAGGACTAGAACACACTCTGCAAGGGAGTAATAAGGCTCCATAAATATTCATTGTAGTGCCAAAATGCATACCCAATTGTTTCCTGACATGGCCATCTTGTGTAACATTTTTCTGAGCAGGCAGGCACCTGACCACTCTACACACCTTGTGTAGTATCCATGCTTTATTCACCTCCCCTGAAATAAGCTGGAAAATTCAGTATTAAGTGTCTAAGCTGATCAAGTAGAAACCAGATATTTTCAGCAGCAGAGCTCCTTGAGAATTCAGACATACCTGGGACTGCCTGGGCTGTGAAACTCCTCATCCCCACATTCAGTCTTGTTAAGGCTGTGACAGGTATTGTGGACAGCATATACAGACATGCTGGGATGCTCTATCAACAGGTTCTCCATCGGACTGGTCTCCACTTTGATAGTGGTTAATCCACCTGCAGTAAAACATGGGGGAGGGGTAATAAACCAGCTCTCCTCCATAGGACATGACTCAAACTGGATGAAGCAAGACTCGCTGGCCTCCGGCAAGTGTTCCAAGGGAGACGATAAACAAGAGAAGACGGGTGAGCTGTCCGTGGCCGATGCTTCAACAATGTCTGCTTCCTCCACAGAGCAATTAGTGCAAGCGTCTGCTGTACGAGACCATTGTCAGTGGAGAGGAACCCATGGATGTTGGTGATTGCAGGAGGTCAGAAACAACACAGTTGCACATAGCCAGAAATGGGATATGAAAAAAAAAATAAAATAAATAAAATTTAAAAAAAAAAAGCAGCTCTGTTAGCATATACACAACTTTTTAATTTTTAAAAGCAGGGGAGAGGGAAAAAGGGAGCTTCTAGACAAGTCATGTTAGACATGTGAAACAACTGTTATCAGTAAAGCTATATAATTGCGAAATAAGCCAAATATATTTTATTTGTACAAGTGGTTCTGCTGAAGCGTGTGTCAGACTTATAAAACCTGACATCACTTTTCTCACCGATTTCCAAACAAATGTACTAATACATGTTGTGTAAGACACCCCACACTCTAATCCCACACTGGTTTTGCTTAGATAAAGTTTCCCCAAGCTACTGGTTTGTTCACATGGAAATAAAACAAGCAAGAACCAGAGCAAGACAAAGGCAGAACTTATGTCTGACAGACATCTTACCTATAAAGTCAACCAGAATCCACTCGTCATCTTCTTTCTCTCTGAACTCTGGCTCTTGGCTGGACAAGTTATCAATCTCTCCCATGAGCATGTTATTTAACCTCTGGAACATTACTAAGGCAGGAACAAGACTTTGGCTGGTAGGTCTTTATATCCAAGGTTCAAGGCACAGCTCACACAGTACTAGCAGAGTGGCATAGACTTGAGATTAAAGTGCATAGATGCTTTATCAGCTTAGGTACAGGACATGCAAAAGCATGACTTGTAAACAGTTTACGTGAAACCTGTAAAAAATGATGACAAGGATCTTAATGACAAAACCACATGTAACATCCCTAGGGAAACAAATTAAAAGCCACTTGCTAGTGCACTCTGAGGTACTAATGAACATTTTTCCCCAAAGAGGAGAGGCAGCTTCACTGGCATTTGTCATCCCCTCCCAGCTAGATACGTACAAAAAACCCAGTCCCAGGTCTCTCCTGGGAGCTGATTGTCTGCATCTCAGTCCTCCTTGCCCAAGAAAAGGTCTGTTCAGCTCTCAGTCCCACCTTCTCCTAAGGGAGGAGAGGACTCTTGTACAGGACTCTTGTGTCTGTGCTCCCCCAGCTCCCTGCCTGTCCTCCTCCATGTCAGAGACACACCAATGGGCAAGGGCACATCTTCTGCTCCAGACAACTCCCAACTGCTCCCAAGAAAACCCAAAGCAGTGTTTCTTCTCTGTTCCATCACACACATTTCAGGGCCACTGACTACAAGTTAACAACAGTAGCAAGGCACATCCTGTCTTCAGGTTCAAAGTACACCACAGAGTTACCAGTGAGATCATTTTCACAGCAACCACCCAACTACTCATGTATCCTAAGTCTAAGGAACATAGAAAAGTATTGGGTATGTTTAACTAAATCCAGTGTTATTTCTCAATTCACTCCCCTAAATCTACGTGTAATTGCTCACCATAAGTATGACCTCTGCATCTGGCAGTTAAGATGAAAACCCCATTAGTACCAGAAGCTGAATGTTTGAACACCTCACACTTACAGCCTCTGATATTTATATATGAGCCAATAAATAGAAGCCACTAAAGTGGGTGAAAAAGTAAAAACTATGGAGAAAATATTCACCAATTTAACCACAAGTTATTTTTGCCCATAGCAATATTTGAATCACCACAGCAGGTCAGAATTATTACAGATTAAATACCTGTTTTATAATTAAACAGGAAAGCATATATCCATGTAAGAGAGTATAAGTACCTACACTCAGACAGGGAGCAAGACACATGACAGTAGACAAACTCAGATATTAAGATACAACCCATAAAATTTATTATTTTAGGCCAGTACACCCTGCTTCACCCTAAAACTCTCAGGCCACACTGAAGAGTCATTTGGGCCTCCTGTGTCATCTTATCCCAGGATACCAGATCCCATCACCCACTTGCTCAATGCAAGGACAAACACTTGCTCCATGCAGCACTGCTCCTGGACCCATTTATGGAGCTTCCTCCTTATTCAGACAGCACAGAAGGATAGAAACAGATTTTAAAGTAGTCTTCAGGAGCAATATGAAGAGGTACAGTGAAACGCAAGAAGTTATGCACTCTAGTTCCTCAAGAGAAATGCAGGAAAACACAAGACTAGAAACAACAGGCTCAGCTGCAATAGTGATACAAGTCTATTTTTAAGGACCACACTTGAAAATGAAACATCAGGGCTCTCCTAAAGAGAGCTACAAAAATTATCAAAAGTCTAAAGGAAATCAATAAAATGTTAAAAATGAAAAAGTTTAACAGAGGGGAGGAAAACATTACAACAGTAGCCAATTATGTGAAGAAAGAGGCAAATATTTATTGCCTTCTTTAATACCCAGAGCATGCAGAAGTGGCTTTAAACTGCAGCAAAGTTCAACTTTCAGTGGTTACCAGCAGGAAACACTTTTAACCATTAAGGTCGCTAAGCCCTGGACGGGTTACCTAAGGAAATGCCAAATGCCTACAAGTGTTCCTAAGCACCTTCTTGAGAAGGTTTGACTGCTTCAGTTATAGGCAGAGCTTACTATGGACAAGGAAATGAACTCTTAAGTGAAAGCTTGAAGCCTGTAGTTTTCCAGTTACCTTCCACATCCTTCCCTAACTCTCTCCTGGCACCAGGCCTAGGAAGAAATGAGTTTGTTTTTTCTTTAGGCTAACTAGTAAGCCATTGCGTGGCTGCTGATCAGCACTGGCTTTCCCTGTACTCCCACACACGTGTGTTGCCTCCTTCCTAGATCAAGCCTGGAGGTACCTTCAGGCAGAGGCTTTTTGTTCTGTGCACAGAGTGGAGCAAGATGAGAGCTCACACTCCTCTAGTAAGGCTCCTAAGGCATCACAGCAACATAAAATAATTAACCTCTAACAAGTAAGAGAGAGATCACTGTTCCTGAGAATGTAAGCTAAACAGACCTCAGCTTTTGACCCACAAATGACCTTCTGTAGATCAAAAGCAGTTTGTCCCATTTTTCCCTTCCCCCACCCCAAGGAGAATCCAAAAAAACATCTGAATCATTTTGTCCTGGTTTCATCTCCAGCTGGGCTTAAAACCACGGCACATTTAGAAAGTGGTTGATGCTTTGACATCCTTTTGGACAAGCGCCTTTTAAAAGGCCATGCTTGTGTGCTATTGTGCAAGTCAGACAGCAAAAGAGAACTTAGGCTGTTATCAAGGGCCATCGTCCGGGGAGGAAAACAGAACAGAGACCGAGAGAGGTTTCTGAGCTCTTAGACAGGAACTGTCAGCTGCAGGAAAACACAAGCCTGGGAACGACTGACTCAGCTGCAGTAATGATTAAGAGGCTGTAATAGATAACACATCCAATGAATGTCAACAATACGCTACTGCTGCATTAAAAGAAGTTTTTTGGGTTTTTTTGAGTTTCTAACCTAGCGAAGGAGACGGGGAACGTGCTAAGCAAAAAGAAAACACAACCAAAAGAAGACACCTCCCAACCCCTGTGCAGCCCGGCGTTAGAGTCGAGCCGCTGATCCCCCCTGCACCCACAGCTCCGCAAGCACCGCCAGGAGGCTCCACACGGCCGCGGCGCGGGGCTGAGCCCGCAGCAGCTGCGCACCTTCCCGGCTGCGCTCCCGAGGCTACCCGGGGGGCGCGCGGGACAGCCGGCTGCTCGACACCCCGGAAAACACCACGAGCCCCCGGCCTCGGCACCTTCCCAGCGCAGAGAAGCCGGGATGGGTGCGCGGGAGAACGGGAGCTCCGCCGCTGCTGCTGCTGGCGTGGCCGAGTGGCCGGGCCCCGCCCCTCGCCCCGCCCCCGTGGCGATGGCTGGGCTGGCACGGGGCGGGGACATCGCCGCGTCCCAAAGCCCTGCCAGGACAGCGACATCGCCGCCGCACCAGGCTGCCCACAGCCCCGTCCAACCTGGCCTCGAGCACTGCCAGGGATGGGGCAGCCACCACTTCTCTGGAAAACCTGTGCCAGTGCCTCACCACCCTCATCGTGGTCTCTCTCATCATTTATGGTCTCCCTGGAGCCTTCTCAAGGCTAAACAATCCCAACTCTCTCAGTCTTTCTTCACAGGAGAGTGCTCCATCCCTCTAGNCTGCTTTCTACCACTCACGCTCAGCCCGCAGGAAACCATCACCCCCGAGACGCTGGCGGCGCGCTCAGTGCCCGCAAAGCTCCGCAAAGCNCACAGAATCACCGAACAGGTGAGGTTGGAAGGGAGCACCGTGGGTCATCTGCTCCAGCCTTCCTGCTCCAGCAGGGTCATCCCAGAGCACATGGCACAGGATTGTGTCTGGATAGTTCTTGAATATTTCCGGCGAGGGAGACTCCACAGTCTCTGTGGGCAACCTGTTCCGATGCTCAGTCACCCACAGAGTAAAGTTGTTTTTCCTCATGTTCAGCTGGAACTTCCTGTGCATCAGTTCCTGCCCATTGCCTCTTGTCGTATTGGTTGGCACCACAGAGAAGAGCCTGGCTCCATCGTCTTTGACACCCTCCCTTCAGAGACTGATAGACATTGGTGAGGTCCCCTCTCAGGTGCCTCGTCTTGAGGCTGAACAGGCCCAACTCTCTCAGCCTTTCCTTGCAAGAGAGATGCTCCAGTGCCTTGACCAACCTTGTAGCTCCCTGCTAGACCTGCTCCAGAACTTCATATCTCTCTTGTACTGAAGTCCACATCCTTCCTGTGCTGAGGATTAGATGCAGGACTGCAAGTGGGGTCTTATGGGAGCATAGTATAGGAGGAGTCACATCTCTCAACATTTATTAGGCTGAAGCACCTTAGCTGGGCTGTAAAGTTACCAAGTCACAGATGTAAAGCCCTAGAAAACTCACGCATTAGATCCCTTCCCCCATCCTTTTAGGAAAAAAAAGAAGAGGCAATGAACAAAAATGCAGCACTTTTCCTTTTAACTGCTCATCTCTCAGAAAGGAATTTCCACACAGTGAAGTTACAGCCCAGGAGAGCTGGTGTGGCTGTGCTGCACACCTTCAGTCACTTAATGTAACTGAGTATATCAGAGATTTAATAGTCACTTCAGACTGCAGCAAGTGCTGGATAGGCAAAGATCTGTGTCCTTCAGAAGATGCTGAAATGAATCAGTGATATGTAGCCAAACAGCATTTTACATGCAACATGTCCCACCAATTCAGGGTTTTTCATAGTTTCAGTTGTGCTGTGGAACTTGGTCTATTACAAAATAATAGCATTTTGTAATAAAATACTGTGTGCGCAGCATGAGTGTGTTGGTTGCTAGAGTCCACATAAACTTGATCTTTTAACCTCAATGTTTATCTTTTTTGTCTACTTTTTTGCTTTCTCTTTCTTTCTGCTTTTTTTCCCCCTTCATTTTCTTGTAAGGATAAAGCTTCTCTATGTAAAACAAAGCGGAGAAAGTAGATTTTGGGAAAATGCTGCAAAGTGCCTTCCTGTGGCTGGGAATAGGCTGTGTGAGTCGACCAAGAGACTGCCTAGCTGTACAATCTGCAATATTTTTGCAGTAACTTCAATTAGCTGGTATATGATGATACTTTCCTATGCAAAACTAGCATTTCCTGAATTATAAGATCAACTTTATAACATCAGCACTATCAAGGGATGTAAACAAACAATATATTTGATTGAGCTTTCAGTTTATAAGTTGAAGCAAGAAATGAGAATACCTACGAAGTCTCTTCAATTTTCAATGATAGTGGCTTCAGGACAGAAGGGGGAGGGGAGAAGCAGTGCATATCTGCAAAATCAAGATAGGCGAGACAGAAAATTAAATGTACAGAATAAATGCCCCAAAGGACTAATCTGTATTGCAAAATTACATTGTGTTAGAACACGTTAATTAAGGTGATACAAACCACTTAGTGTAGACAAGAGCTGTCATGTTTGGCAGCTGGGTTACCTTGGGTCAACAAAAAATGTCAAAGCCTTAGTTCTTGTTTATACTGACTGTTATATTAAGCATTACATGTTAATCAATTAACATAATGTATTTTTCCAGTGTAGGCAAGCCCTAGGAAAGCTTGGGTTGTATTTGAGACACAGACTCCTAATGAAGATTAAAAGTCACTGGTCACTGTTTATATTTTTGAAAGTCCCCTGAGAAGTAACTGAAGGAATGGAAGCTTTCCTCCCTCTGTAGTGTTGCTCTCAAATTCTTTCTTTTTGATTTCACTTATTTCTTAATTCTCTGTTGTAACAAAATGGTGGAAACAATGAACTTGCTTATTCTTTCCTTCAAATATCATTGCAGTTGGCAAGAGAAAGGCAGTTCTGAAAGCTACTCTCTTCTCAGCCTGGAAACCATTACACTTTTGTTCCGTATCTGACAAGTACTTAGACATATGAATGGTTTACAAGGAAATAAATTATGTGTGTGGACTCAAATACCTGCTGAGCAAGAGCCCAGGTATTTCATCCTGCACTCACTGAGGTCAACGATAAATTTTCTGGTGATGGCAGTGGTGCAGGTTGTGGCCTTAGATGCTTTATCCAAAGCCTTTCAAATCAATTAGCCTTTCTATTGATTCTAATGGTTGTTAGATCAGGCCCTCAGTAAAAGAGATACAGTCACTGAGATATGGGGCTTGCTGGACACAAAAATTGACTCAGAAACTGGCTTTCCTTTGAGGAATATGACATTTGTATTTGTATTACAGAAAATATTGTGAAGAGATCACTGGAGCAAGGGAACCATTCATATTTCCAATAACACATGCCCATGCATGATTCTGGATTTATTGGTATGACTTAGCAGAGAGCACATTGTACTTTCTGTGTGCTCAGTGGCAGCTTAATGGCACAGCCATTGCTGCTCTGTGTGTCCTGGGAATAGTAAATGACTGAGCAGCAATCCCCTGTTATTTGAATTGTATTGATTTTTCAAGATCCTACACATTAATGCAAGACATGACCTATTGTCTGGGTTCCCACTGTGATGGAATACTACAGCAGTATTTAGCAGGCACAATATGTGTCTGGCCATGGAGTACAGAGTGACCTTCCTAGCACAGGACCTGTGAGTTACAGTGAGTGCACTGAGCTCACAACAAAGCACTGCCATGGGTTGTACCCCTTGGAGAGGCCCTATGCCACAGTTGTGCCTGTTTCAAGTGTAGGTGAGAATGCAGATCTGCCTCTGTATTAGAAATACTGAGTAGCAGGAGGGAGAACCACACCAAATAGAGCTTGTATAGACTAAAAAAATAATCTCCCTCTAAACTTTGGACAAGATATATCCTCCAGACAAAGATAAGTAAGAATTCAATGTGTAAAAACCAGCTTGATATCACTCTTAGTGATTTGCATAAACACATCCATCATTCCCATGCAGAAAGAACCTGACATATCAGTACAGGAACCTCCACCTTTGCTGATGTGTGCCATTGTTTAAAGGTCAGTCTAGCACAGCTATCAAAATGGAAGTTTCAGTTTAATGGTAAGTTAAAAACCGATATTCTGAACTTTACCCTGGTTAAGACAAAGTCTAAAACCTTCTGCCCTATGGCTTCCATCTGTCTGTGGCAGAAAGTCCTGTGCTGTATGGGAGGAGATTCTGTGTGATACTGCAAGATCACAGCTATCAGATAGATCCTGGTCTGTCCTACTGAATGCATTATGCAGAAACAGCCAGGGTTTCTAATTTAAAAAATACCTCAAGTTTATGATTAACGACGAGATACTGTTGTGTTGCTTTGGTTTTTTTATTTGTTTTTCCTATGGAAAAGATACTAGCTACTGTTCAAGAGCCCAGACTCTTCTGTCCAAATTTAGGTACAAACACTTCAAACCTGCTGTTTAAAGCATGAACAGTCTAAACAGATCCAAGCCTAAAAAAGCATAGTCTGAGATTTGTGTGCTTGTACAAATATCAATCCCATTTTTGAAGTGGACTTGTAGATTTAAACATCAGTCGCAACTAAAACAGGCACTTACTTTACTGCTCTTCTTCCCCTGACTTTTTTTAGTGCAAAGATTTCTGCAACATTGGCTTCAAGATGACAGATTGATTGTTTCTGCTATAAGTCACAAGCTTCTAATGCTATTTTCCCAAACAGCAAATTATATTTTTGAGTAAGAGCAGGCCTTTCCAGACTTTTATGCAAAACAGGTGTTAGAGACCTATTACTGTATTTCTACAGCATGAATTCAGCAAATTCAAGAATCCAATTTTGACGTGACTAGAACCCACATGATTTGGCTGAGCAAGATCCAAGAAGGCAGAAATTACTGGATATGATCCTCTAAGACAGACTGAAAAAATTGAGGGATTCCATTTTCAGTGGAAGAACTGTTATCTTAAAACATCCAATCTGTTGCCTTTTTCAGCAGAGTGCATTTTAGAAAAAAACCTCATTTTCCTTCGAAACTGTCAAAACGCAAATCCTGCTTTTTGTATTGTTTGAGAGCAAAATCAGGTATAACTCTGCCTTCAAATTGCCATTGGCAGGAAGCCATTATAAATCATAGTCAGATTGAAAAAATAATGGTAGGTTTTAGCTGCACTTTTCTTCTTGTCAAAATAAAAATCCTCTCAAAAGTCCATACAGATTTCAGTGGTCTGAATAACTCTGCTTTTTTCTAGAGCACCTTCAGTGGCAGCATTTGAATTGTTAGCTCGGGCTGAAGTGTGTCGGGCATCACAGCAGGTAGTGCTGTACTGCAGTGCCAGCCAGCAGAGAGCCAGAGACAGATGCCTCTTCTTGTCATTATGGGAATGATTTTTCTCCTGAGCCCAGAGGCATTCATCAAATATTTTCCATTGGGATTGTCTGTCCTCTCTCATATTTGTCTTTTGTACTAGAAGTCCAGTGTATTTTCACTATTCTTGCCTGAACCTGTCCTCTCCTGCAGCACTCAGTAATAAAAGACCCTATTGTACCTCTAGGTACAGCCAGGAATACTCTTCTACTGTTCTCTTCTTTGCCATGTGATTAAATAGCCTTTCCAGAAGCAAACCTCCCACCTAACACAGCCAAGCAAAGTGTTCTTAACATCCAAAGGGGAAATGATCCGTGAATATTTGACTATGGCATTGAACATGCATTTGTTACATTTATGAAATTCTTGCATCAGATGTTGATGGGTTATTAACATGGTTATTAACCCTTCATTTTTTTGTTCTTCATTTCAGGGGTGATGTTCGGATGATCAGCACCCCACTGTCAATGTATAGGGAAGTCTGCTTGATCAGTTACTACAGGTTGTTTAGGAGGAACTTGCCTTGGTCATCCTATTTATTTTCCTCTGCTGGATTTTCCTTTTAAAGATTGTCAGATAATGTTCAGTCAGAGAATAAGCAGTCTCTGTCTGTATCATATCTTTGTTTTAAATCACATAGGAAGGACGGACAGCATGCAAGATCACCTCCTCCTTAAATTGTCAGCTCAAAACATGGGTTTTTTTGTGTGGCTAGCCACGATTAAAACCCTTCCTTGAATTTTTTCTGCACAACCTCAGAGTCAGCACACTGCTCACATCTCTGAGGCATTTTTAGTCTCACCAGTGATCCATTTGTTTCCTTTTGGCTGTCCCACTGATTCATATGCTTCCTAAAATAGAGCCCACTATCTTTGTTCTTTTGTGACAAGTTACAAAAGAATTAGCAACATCAGTTTAGCACCAAGTAATATGAATCATATCATATGCTTAGATGTGCTTGGATTTCAACTGTAAGATTCCATCTAATTGTAAATTACCGCTATTTTGGAAAGATTTCTTAGTCTTTTCAGGGTACAAAGACACACAGCATAATTCTGCATTGTTATTCTTTTCAGCCATGGATGCTTCTTACAAATACTGAGCCCAATGTTCCTCACCATAGCTCAGACCAGTCCCAATTTAAAAAAAAAAGGCCAAATGCTTCTGAGAGAAGAACAAATAATGTCTATTGCAATGGAGGCTGAGGTGGATAAAAAAGACATTACCTTTCCTGCACCCAGGTCTCAGGCACTGCATTTGTAACAAAGCAGTCAATACTTCACAGTGTCCTTAGCTTGCATGTTCCAACCCCATTTTAACACGGGATATATACAAATATATATGTATGTCTTCGTGTATTTCATAATTTGTTTATGCAGTGCATTACAGAAGGTATGCATGTTTATGTAGCTCACACAGATGAAAACCAGCACTCTGTGCCAGCTGAGTGCGGCTGAATGAATAAATAGTGTGGGAGGTCTTGTCTGTGGGGTTAAGAATTTCACAGGAGCCAGGTGCAAGCGTCATCCTTGCATGCTGAACCTCTGCAGCTCAGGATCTGGTATTACAGCCATCTTTTCAGATAGCATTTCAAACCGGCCTTGCACAATAATGAATTTATGAAGTCTCAGTCTCTTCAAGATTTGTGCTAATGAAGCCTTCAGGCAAGGGACAGATCGTCCCTTCCACATGCCTTTCCAGTTTGGAAAAGTTAGTGTTCACAGAAAGGTTTAGCTTCCCTGCATAACAATATAACTCTCCAGATGACAGCAAAGGTTTTAGTAAAAGCTGCCAGCAAGATCATGTTGTCCAGCCATTACAGCAAGAGACCTGCAGCTCCAGATTTAGCTGTTAACCTGTTGCATGGCTTCGGGCAGACTACGTAACTCTGCCTGAGTTCCTCATACGTAGGATGTGGTCAGGCAGTCAGGCACTTCACTGGGATGATGCAAGAGAGGTGTTTGCACTTAACCCTTTTTACTCTAGGCTGCCTAAGAACTTTTTAAATGGCTGTAAGTTGCTGGAAATGTTCTTGGATAAGGTGAAGTAGAGCTGCTCCTGGGATATTCTTCTAGCTAGTGTGAGGTCCAAAACATAGAGAAAGTAAGTTAGTATGCTTCAATTCTTAAGTATATATACCAAAACAGCACATTCTTGGCCATAAGTGACAGTATGACAGAATGTGACAACTTGACAACGATGCCCTCCTAGCACCTGGTATTTCCCAGGGCTCAGCCCCAACAGCTGATGTACTATGAACCATTTGTCTCACCTGTGCCAGTGCTTCAAGACACGCTACCCAACATATTTTAAAGATGCATCTTACATCCTGCTGTAGTGAAAGTGCTTAAGTATAAGAAATGTTGTTTTTTTAATGAAAAAAATTCTGGCTAAAGCAGGGCCTTACAGTGTCTTCCAGGGTTTTTGGAAAAACACGAGTGGTTGTGACAAAGTGTGGAATGTGTTGTGAGAAAACAGGCAGTTCAAGAGAACAGCTAAATAAAAAACTCTGAAGTTGAAAGAACCCTTTTTCTCTGTGCCTGAATTGTGGACTTAATATCACTCAAATGTCAGTGTTTGAGTTATTAAAATGATGTAATGAGATGTAATGGCCAGAGCTGCAAGGACAGTAAACATAACTGCACTATTATCAGGACAAGCTGAACTTCCAATGGTGCAACAGGTCAAACAGCTATAATCATACCACTGTACCTGGAACAGGGTAAGTGGAGGGGCCACATCCAGGCTGCACATGAACATACTGTACCTGGGCTCTGGGACTATAATTAGAGCAAAGCTGAAGGTTTTAGAGATCCCAGGCATAAACCAGCATGATAAAGTTTAAAAAAATTTGAAAGTAAGTTGGAAGAAATATAACCTTAGCATTCAGCTAAGCAATTTCACACCAGTTAACTACACAGCTGGATTGTTAGTGAAAAAAATAAGAGGCTATTCAAGAATAGGAAATCTGATATTTTATGTCTGGTCAAGAATAATCCACTGAAAAAAACACAGACTGAGAAGCAAATGAGTAGGGAGTAGCCCTGAAGAAATATTCTGGATGTTGCATACTCTTTCAAAAAAAGCAAACTACATACTGAGAGGTACAAATATAAATAGAGGCAATAAAATACATGAAGTGATTCTTCCACTTTCCTCAGTATTGGCAAAGATCAGCGGGAACTCAGCAAGCCTGGCTTGGGCCGCAGTGCTTGGGAGAGATAAAACATTCATCAAGCTACAGAGGAGAACAATGTGTATGATCAGAGTCTAGAAAAACACAAATTACATGGGAAGAATGGACAAACAGGGGTGCTATCTCTAGTGAAGAGAAACCTAAAAAGAAATGTGACAGCAGTCTTCAAAAATAAAGATATTGCAAATTAATAAGACATTCCATTGCAGCAGAAATAGACTTGGTTAGACATTAGGAAAAACTTTCTAAAAATAAGGCTAGCGATGCATTAAGCAAGATTGCCTGGGGATTGTAAATCTTTTTAAAAGAGATCAGATAAAACTTAGTCAGTAATGACAGAGATAAAATTTATCTGTCTGTAAAGAGGGGGATGGTATAGATAACTTCTTGTGATACCTTTTCATCTCTACTTTCCATGATCATCCACAAGATGAGTGTTTGTTTTTTTTCAGACTTACTTGTTTATTCATGCTAGTCACTTGCTTCTTCATCTTAGAAATGGAAATCCCATTATTCAGTCCCAGTCAGAGCTGAGTTCAGGTTTTTCTTGTACTCCATAGCAACACAATATGACTGTTCAAGGTGCAAAGACATAAAGACAAAATTTAAAACTGTGTTAAATTAATAACTATGAGCAAACAATCATGCCAGACAAAATATTTATCATTGGCTTCAAATCAAAAGAGTTCATGAAAACAAGTCCTAAGTTGTGATTCTTGGGTAGTTCACATGGTCCCTTTGACACTTCAAAGAGACTGTGATGCTTGGATGAGACGTGCAGTTTTACTGGGACAGGCAAGATGGAGTCCAGAAGAAACCATCTGGATCCACTCTGCAAAGCAGCTGTTCCCACTCTTTCCACATGGGAAGCAAGAGATCTGCCACTGTTTCATTGTGCTGCCAGCACCACTCACACTTTTATACACATCCACATCCACATCCACTGCCAACAACATGGAGTCCCTCTCACACAAAGGAGGTGGCAGGTGGATTTAAAGTCTGGCCAGAGTACACCCACTGAATTACTGGGGTCTTCAGTAGGAAGACTTGAGATGAGCTCAGTAACATAGGCCTCTTCTTGCCACCATGGATGCCTTTGGTGGTTTTCTTCCTCCAGTGCTCCTACAGCAGTGGAATCAAAGCATTGAACAGCTAATGCTTCTGCCTATATTCCAGAAGATTTGGGCAACATTTGACTATGTTTCTGTCTTGATGTAATTTTGGTTACTTCTGAGAGAATTTTAGCTTGCCTTCAAATTATTTAAACTCCATTACAGTGATCCTTGTTGTGACATGTTAAGGCACTTACCTCCTGAGCAAGTGTCTTACAAAAAGGATAAAGTGCTTCTACCTATTATGATTAACATTATTTTGCTAAATATGGAGGGCACTTTGGCTGCCCTCCCCCCAGGTTGCTACAGCAACACACATCTGCAAGGAGTCATTCTTCTAATTGTGTCAATTAGGCTTATATAAGGGTATTTCAGTGATCCAAATACTGTGGAAAGCACAGTCTGAGGTCTGGCTGAAGACAAACCTCATGCTCCAAATGCTAATGAAATAATTTTAAACCTCTTTCTGGTCTAACTGTGTTAGTCACAGTGAGAAAGAAGCAGTGCAGTGGCTCACTGAGCTGGGCAGGTTTACTTTACTCTCTGAGGGAAAGAAGCACAACAGGTGACTTCTGAAATGCATCTCTGAAACAGAGAAAAAAATAAGCTTGCATCTTGTTTGCAAACATTATTTTGCTATCAAGAAAAGGAAATGAGAATGCAAACCCAGCATGTCAAGGGTTAATGAGATTAATGATTAATACTTTACATCTAAATTATGCCAGTTTAATGACTAATACTTCACAGCTATACATCACTTTCTGAATAAAGCCAACTTGTGAAGTACATAGAGGTGCACAGGTTGGCAACAGTGAAAGTGCAGCAACTGTCTGATGGACACCTTTGACTGGTGCAATGTGAAAGCTGCAGGGCCATATGGAAACTTTCCAGGCAACAGCAGAGTCTTTCTCATGCAAGAAAACTGCTACTTTCCACACAATAAAATTAAGAAGTTTGTAATAACTAGCTGCTTATTTTATTAGCTTTATCCTCCAAGGGTGTTTTTGCAACCCAGATCATTATGTGTGAATAAGAAACACTTTGTGAAAACCTGGACTACTTGAGACGGTTGTCATTAAAACATTAGCAAAAGATACTGATTTGCTGTTACATGACATTATAACACCATACTTGACATGTTTTGCTGATGGTGTGACTCATCATAGGAGTTTCCTTGAGACTGGCCATTGAAACACCATCCAATTGCAGTAATTACTGCCTGAAACCTCCTGAAACAAAGAAAATGATATCTTTAAAGTGAGACAACTATGTCTAATTACAGCCTGTAATGGTCATAAAATAACTGTCCAAACATACCAGTATAATTGTTCAAATATGTAATTATATTAATCCAAAAGAAATTTAAGTTTCAAAAATCAACATTTCTCTTCAACTCTTTCCGATTCTCATCTTGTGTTGCAATAGACTCACTGGAATATTACTTATTGTGTAGAATATGGAGATACAACCTTTGCATACAATGTTTTCAGATTATACAGTCACAGAATCATAGATTGACTTGGTTTGGAACTGACCTTAAACGTTATCTAGTTCCACCCCCTGACGTGTGCAGGAACAACTTTCTATAGGAAAATATAAAAACATCACTTTGAATAAAAGTTCATTCTCACTTTGTTTTTCATGCAGTTACTGGAGGCCACAAAGTAACTCACAAGTGCCTATTTGTGTAAGATGGACCTTGAAATGTCTTTATGTTAAAAGGTGATAGAGGCTTATATAGGATAAAAGATGACAAAAGGACCCCTTACACTCACAGATGCCAAATCCCAATGCCACCTACATGAAAGAATTCCTAACTCTAGGCTAAAGTATGAACCACCATGTTGGAGCAATTTAGCCTTGCATCAGGCTGCCTAGTGCTGCAGCCTTTGGTTAGGAATTAGATTGTGGAGCTGAATGTGAAATGACAACACCAAGAAGCACTAGCTTCCCTTTGTCAAAGAGGGGGTGGGGAGGAGGCAACATGGTATAAGGAAGCAACCAGAGAAGTTCCCCAGCTTAGCATTTCCAGAGCCAGCACTGACCTACATTGACCTGCCTCGCAGAACTGAAGCTTTGCCATGCTGGTGCTGAAAGGATTACTTCCCCATGGTTTTCAGTCGTCAATCTTCCAACCTAAAGCTCCTTTCTCCTTAAGATTCTCAATAATTGTTCTGCTCCAGCAACCAGAGGATCACCATAAATCACCTTTCTACAGTACTTTTTTCCCTTCTGTGCTCTCTAAGGGTGTTTTGTCATTGATCTCGTCTGCCCTGCAACTCTTTTCACTATTTTAGCTGCATTTAATTAGCATGACCATTTATAATGCTCAGAATTGGAGTGTTCGTGGATTTGAAAAGAGTTGATTTCTAAAAGGTGTTTTAGAACTGCTTTGAGATTCCACATCACGAGAAAAATGTGGGGAAGTGAAAAGCAGGGCAGTAGCTAGGCATCTCATTCTTTCCAGCAAATGCTGTACTCTGCTGGTTATTATGGTTGGCTGATAAGGAATGCTTTTGGAGATGATTGTTGCTACTTACCACTGCAAATTTCAGTATCAAAATTCCTATGTATGTTTGTGCCCTGAGCCCTCTGCAGATCTTCCTGGCTTCTGCCCAAGTATGTCCCCTCTCCTAGGCCCCCTGGATCTGACAAATCACTTTGTCCAAGCAGAGTTGGGAGGGATTCTCTTTGAGGAGTAACAACACCATCTGTCAGAATGCTCATATGGATGGTTGAAAGAGTAAGATCCCACACTGAGACGGAGCAGAACAGTGTGACAGGGTGGAAGCACTCTGTGTGACCTCTGAGGAACCAGGCTGAGTTTCAGAAGGGGACATAGTTACCTGAGATAAAGACTAGGTAGAAAGCAGTTTGACTGGACAGTCAGGCTCAGGTTGTTGATCTGAGGAGCTGGAAGTGCCCAAGTTTTTTTCAGAAAAAATACTTAAGATACCCAAGGTCCTACTTCTGCATGTGGCATTATGTCAGTACAGCCGGCAGCCACAGCACCTCTGACACATCAGCATCCCTTACTCACCTCAGAAACCAATCCCAGGAAACCCCATATTCCCTCAGCAACCATTTTAAAATTAATACAAATAGAACAAAAGCTACTCAGTCTCAGGAGCCTAGGCAGGTGTCTCTACACTGTATCCTGCAGTACTGTCCCTAAAGTTGTTCCTTATGGCCTACATGGTATAAAACTGTAACATCCTTTACGGGTATTTTAGTTGGGTTGGCAACCCTGCAGCCTTGCACAATGGGTTTCAAAAAGAAACTTCTTTCAAAAAGAAGCTTGCAGGATTTGGGGCACCCTCCTGCTAAGCAGCTGAATCTACAGCCTGTTGTCACGGGGACTGCCAACACCTGCCATGAGGGTCTGGGATGTAGGAAGGAGAGAAGAGGAGAGGTTAGTTTCATATCATGAGCAGGGATGGAGACTGCCACTGAGAGAGCAAAAGTCAGGGTGGAATGAATCTGTCTGTGTCCTTGTAGCTCTACAAGTTTTGAACATGTTGCTGCCAGTCATTGGTTACAGGTGAGCTTCCCAAAGCATTGTCTCATCCCTCGCAACTGGCACACTGCCTGGTCTGCAACACCCTAGGAGTGTCTGTTCTGCACAGAAAGTTTTCTCTGAGCCCTTTTACAAGCTGTTACAAGGGCCTTGGAGGCAGCAAGGCTGCATGTGTTGCTGTAGCACTGCCAGCAAGCCTGTAATGTTTTGCCCAGCTGCCTGGCAGCACACTCAACCCTGCAAGTGTTTGGAGCCTGGTTAAAGTTCTTGGACAGGTCAGGGGTTAGGCTGAACTGACCATAATAAAAAGGGATGCCCTCAGGCCACCAGTGTTTTAAACAGCAGAAGACATAAGAAGTTCCTGGTTTGTGTCTGGTGGAATGAATCCAAATGCCAAAACATGTTGTCATCTAGGACTCTGCCAGGGTAACCAGTTTATGAATTATCCTTGCTGACTGACAAGGCTCAGGCAGACCAGGTAAGGGATCCTTCCTAGCTCTTCCAGATACAGACCCCACATGACAAGCAGCCAAAGGAATGTGGGTCCTAATTCTGTCTCTTCTTTTGGTGAAATGACATTAGGCACATTCCCTTGCAGGTCACTCCTGATGCCAAGTTCTACCCTTTGCCTCATTCTAACACACAAAAGTAACAAGCCCCAGCATGCCTCTACAGGGAGCACAAGGCAGAGGAAGAACAGTAGAGGAGGGAGCTGTCTGTATCCAGCCACAGCACGTGCTGCTGGTCTCATCTCTTCCATCTCAGCAAAGCTGGACACAGGCCTGGGGATCTTTCCTAAACGGGACAGCTCTCATACCACCCTGTGCCCCCATTAATATGCAGCAGTGATGTGCCCTGTGCACCAAAAAGGCCCTTAGATATCAACACTAAAGATGCAAGTCAGGTCAAATGACCTGGCCCAGGGACCATGAAGTGTAAGCCTCTCTCAGAGGTGAGCATTTCAGACAGTACATGTGTTGCCACAGGAACTCAATGACAGGACTTGAGAAGCCCAGCTGCCAACTTTGTGCTTTAATTACTAAATAATGGTCCCTCCTGTATGTTCCTAAAAAACAAAACATAGTGAAGTGTGGAGACCTCAGTAGAACATGATAAGGTTTGGGAACAAGTTGTTCTCTCTACTGTTGTTGCCTCTCTGCCCAAATGCCTGAGGCCTCTCCCACCATTCTGTACCTGCTGTCACTTCTCTCCAGGCTTGTCAGGGACAAGTCCTAGTGATGCAGTTTCTCATTACTCACCGTCCCTCCTTCTGAGTGCTAGTCTGGTTTGCAGGGGTCCAAGCAAAGAGATACAAACAAAAGCAGTGTACACAACAAATACACCTGCCTTCAACACAACAGACACAACACTTAGGTCAATTTAGGTTTTGGTGAAGAAACATTCACTTGGTGAATTCCACTGAAATCCTTATTATATTTTCAGTTTACTTCATCTGCATGCCCCAAACAAGTTTGCACACCCTCAGCTTCCTCTCTTTCTCTCTCTCATCTCCCTCCCAACAACTTCACAAGAATTTCAAAGAAGAGGTTGGCAACTTGTTGAAAGAACACGAAGACCCTGTCCTTGCGAGCCAGAGAGAAAGTGCTGGTACCTGTTTGTCAAGAACTTGTGGCTTTTCAGTTTGCATATTTCTTGCTAACACTGTTTATCCAGGTAGCACAGATGGGGCGTATCATTTGGCAAGCTTATCCCTAAGCTTTTTACAACAAGGATGATAACAGGTGCAAGATAAGGGATACAGACAAAACCAGGAGTCCATTACAAATGCATTTGCATCCAAAGCAGCAGCAGAAGGACTTGGCTTTACTTTATCTTAAAAGCACACTTTGTGAATTCCATTCAAATATTCACTGTATTTGCATTTGATACTGTGTGTCACACCAGACAACAACATGGAACCAAACGATTGGTGTGGGCTTGCACTCCTGTGCAAGGGTGGCCAAGTAAGTAATCTTTTCTCATGGCAGTAGGAAATTTTATGATGGGTGTTGAAAAACTAGAGACGAAATTTCAGGGAGAGCATATTGTCCCCCAGAGAGCAGGATTTTTGAAGGAACTTGTTAGATTAATAGCAAAGGTTTCTTAATTCTGAAGGTCTTATTTTGATCCCAAAGTGGAAGCTGGGCAGTTATGATGCACTAAACACTTGAAAACTTGGCTCCAAATTCTGCATTGGTGTGTTTGTGTAGTCAGTAATATCTGGCCTTTACTTGATGTTGTATATAAAGCGTGTTGACAGATCCATTCATTTCATGGGAGTAAACCTGAATCTCAGGTAAAACCACAGAAGGCTTGGGGACATCAGATGAGCAGCAATTCCTGTTGAGGGCAGTGGCATACGGCCATGGCTGGCAAAGGGGCCTGTGGATAAGGAAAAATTGCTGTTTCCTTCCCCTCTGCAGGACAATTGCTCCAGCCCAGTCCCACAGCACAAAGCCAAGGAAGCTTGCTGTGGTGCTCACACTCCATAAATCACTGAGACCTTTGTCTCCCACTGCTTTTAGCGTACCACCTCAGACAACCTCATTTGTGCTTGAAACTGGGAAGTGAAAGAGCACCATAATAACAAGAAATAAACAAAGGTTTACCAGCAATTTATCTACAGAGAAACAGATCAAAAATAAAAAATGCAGCAGCAAACAAAGATGAACCCCCTTCACTGCAATGTCCTTTGGGACCCCTTCATGGCAGCTTTTCCTCCACTTTGTAATTACAGACTGAGATGTTTAAAGCATGAAAAATGGGGAAAATGTGTTTTAAAGTGGCCCAGTGTTTATTAGCACACACATTAATGTATTATTCTTTGGCCAGGACTAAACTGACTGCCATTAAACTAATTTTCTTAGTGTTCTCCTTTAAACAAAAATTTTTGGTTGAATACTTTTAGTAGTTCAGGTAAAAATAACTGCATATGCCTGTTCAGTGTGGCATGGAACTCGACAGGAAACACTATTGTTAGTAAACATGGATTTTTCCTTAACTCTGATATTGGAATTAATCCAGGATTATTCAGAAGAGGAAGACTATATCCTTGGCCATGTTGGTGTAGAGAACAGACCTGTCAGTGTTCATATTTCTGCTCTCATTGCTAGAGATGAGGGATCCCAGTGACTGTCCCCCATGTCCTAGTTCACACCCCAACCTCCAGTCACTGGATATTCTGTGGCAGATCTCTCTCTCCCTGCTCTGTTCTCCTCTGCATGAAAACTTTTGTGGTACAAGCACCTGAGCATATGTAGACTTCCTAAACTTCAGCCTCTGTTTGGCCAATGGATGGCTGAGGGGCTCTTTTTCTCATTTCTCTGTTGACAAATTATATCTGGATATTCTAATAACAAGGGTTGGCTATAACTGATCAGTATTTCCTTGGCACAGAACTTGGGCTTTTTTTCCAGAAATGACAGGTTGAACTATCTCTGCCTAAACCAGCCACTTCTGTCACTAGCACTGCTACCCAAGGATTTCAGAGTTTTGTCTGTGGAATCAGTGGGACAAAATATTCAGTAAGAAGTACACATCAGAGAGGTGGTCACCTTTCAGCTTCTGAGAGAAATATTGAAAAAGGTGATGGAATGTGCTTTTTAACACAGTGAGATAATGAAAAAAAAAAAAAGGTTGTGGATGACTCTTACAAAGCTTCAATTTTCATATACAGTGTTAAAAACTTGCTAAAACATTAAGCCGAATTTTTACTCCCACTGAGCTGGTGGCACATAATGGTAACTTACTAGAATCTATACAGTCTTGAGGAAGCTTTTCAATAACTACACATGACACTTGAAATATTTGTTTAAAGAAAAAAGAAAAAAGAACAGTAAAGGTACAAAACAATAAGAAACAAATGTCAGTACACTGAGAACAAGGTCAGGATTAATATTTTATATAAACAACCGGTTTATTCTTTTCTTACTATGAATTTAAATCAATTTAGCACCCTTTTTGTTCAGAGACTTGAAAAAAGTTAATATCTTATAAGATTTATTTATAATACCCTTGAGGTTTAGAGTATGTTTATGTAACCCTTCTGCCAGGAATTGGCAGCAACTGAAAGAGCTGGATTCGTTTATCTAGGGGTTCTTGCTGAAAACTTAAACAACAGCAGTTTCAGCCTCCACCCAAAGCTAAATGACCTTCTTTGGGTGCCCTGACAAACAATAAATCCTGCTCAAGGCATAGCAAGGGTTTAAAACAAGGTTCAGAGTTTCAAGACAAAGAGAACTTTAAACATGAGAAAAAGGGAAGAAGAAAGGCTTGGAGGAAACCACAAGGGCCACTAATCAAAAAAACAAATAATGTTTAAGTGCAACCCCTAACCTCCTTCTCCTCCTCATCTCTGTGACACAAAAGAAAGGGTTGCTCTCATTTCCAAATAGATGCCTTGTCCCTTGAATATCATTGCCCACTCAAAACTCTCCCTGTATTTACTGCATGGTTCACTCTGCAGCTAAGCTAATGAACATATGTATTACTGCCCACAACCCAGGAGAGCCCACCCTCTCCCCAGCCCACAGCCCCCTGCTCAGCTGATCATGCAGTGAACTAACTCAAGGCACCAAACTGGCAGAATAGAAACTCATGAAAAACAAAAGTTAGCAGCGGATGGGTCTCTGCTGGTTTAACTCCCTGTACTATAAAATGAAGGTCAAAGTTGGCACCAAGGAAGAGGATGACATGGCTGGGGATAGAAAGAAGAGCCAGACTGCTATTGTGTCTCTTCTAGCAAGAGCTAGATTGGGCTAATTACTAATAGGTTGGGCTCAGGTCTAGTTTTAAGACGAAACTGCTTTTAAGCATAGTGGCATTTTTGTATGAATCTGCTGTCTTATCCTCATATAGGCCAAATTTTGAGGAAGCACAGCTGTTCTGTCCATGACTATGTGGTAACAGAGCCATTTTGTCTCTAGATAAAGTCCAGCCAGCCTGTACAGTGAGGAACCCCTCTGCCAGCCAAGGGGAGGAAATATGGTTTCTGCTGCAAACCTTAAACATATTTTAACATGGATGGAACCCTGGGCCTAGTTTTGCGGCCTGGGCAGAACTGCTCTGCCTTTCTCCCTCACACAGCAACCAGCTGGAGGCTTTTCCCAGTCCCACAGCTGCTCCTATGCCACACTGCCCAAAACGAAGAGGCTTTTACAATTCTGCTTCCTTGAGTTTTTTGGGCACCACACTTAAAAACTTAATCACAGAATCAATTAGGTTGNGCTTCGCCTCGGGCGCCGCTGGAGGCCGAGGCACGGCCTGCCTGTGCCCCGCGCCATTCTCGGGGCACAAAGGGCNGAGCCCAATCTGACCGAACACCACATCAACTAGACCAAGGGACTAAGTGCCATATCCAGTCTTTTTTAAAATACCTCCATGGACAATGACTCCACTGCCCACCTCTCTAGGCATCCCATTCCAATGTCTAATCACCCTTTCTGTGAAGAAATTCTTCCTAATGTCCAACCTAAACCTCCCCTGTAACAGCTTATGTCAATTTCCTCTTGTTGTGTCACTTGTTACCTGGGAGGCCAACCCCCACCTGGCTACAACCTCCTCTCGTGCACTTGAGTATAGAGCATTAAGGTCCCCCCTGAGCCTCATTTTCTCCAGGCTAAACACCTTCAGTTCCCTCAGCTGCTCCTCATCAGATCTGCACCCCAGATCCTTCACCAGCTCCACTGCCCTTCTCTGGACACGCTCCAGCACCTCAATATCCTTCTTGTAGTGAGGGGCNCCGTAAAGGATGGCTGGGATTGCCCCGGCTGCCCAGGCCGCCCTCGGGCTCTCCTGGCCCCGAAAATTGCCCGTGTGGCCGGCGCCGGTGGGCCGGTGGGACCACGCCGTGTCGGGAGCGTGGAAACCAGGCGCGTGTTTAGGCCGCGTGGATGATTCCAGCTGCACACAGAATCACAGATTAGTTTGTGTTGGAAGGGACCTCTGGAGATCGTCCAACCCAACCCCCCCGCCCAGGCAGGGTCACCTGGAGCAGGTTACATAGGAACGTGTCCGGGTGGGTGTTGAATGTGTCCAGAGGGGGACACTCCACGACCTTCCTGGGCAGCCTCCCACGGCAATGCCCTACCCCCGCTCCTGGCCCTTCATGGCTGCGTTTCTTCAAAAGTATGGAACGTTTTTGTTGCCTTCTGTCGGTGTTTTGGAGAGCGACATCACCGAAGTGGATGTTTAAAAACAATGAGTGTTTTCAGATCCTGGCTACTGAGAAATAGCCGTGCTTCCTGAGTGCTCCTTGGAAAAATGGGCCAAAGCAGAGGACGTCTGACATCTGGAGCAGCTCAGTACCTTCTCTATCCTGAACGCAGGAGGAAGGCTATGTTTCCAAAACATCCCGTTTTTTTGTCAAATCCAAAATGCTCCAAGAAGAGCAGGAGTGCAGCTCAGACACTTCCAGGTCAGGCCACTTTTCCTTCTTGGATTCTGGGCTATAAACAATGTGTAGGGCCTCTTGGCTGCTCTGTAGTTCCCAGGAGTTCAGTTCTTTGTAAATTAAGATGTTAAACAAGTCTCTCAGTAAAGACCTAGGTAATTTCCCTTTGGATACTGGTGTTCTAGATGGTTGACAAAAGCTGAGAGAAGGGTTCCATGTGTGTATAGAAAGCGTGGAACAGAATTATCTTCTCCAAACTGGTGCTTGTAAAAGACAGAAAGGTGTGTGTGGTCTGCAGTAATGTCTGAGGTAGGAAAACTAAGGGAAAGAAATGGGGCAATCTTAAATGTTTAGTGCAGCACTAAGAGGCTGACCTATACAGATGCACCTGAATGCACAGCCACATTGCATTTTTCATGATTTTCAGAATACAGCTTTCTTTTCCTAGTTATTCTACTCAGGATTTGTTTCCCTGATACTCAGGAGACCAGAGGCTATGTGTACAGCCAATACACAGGTAAAGTTAACATCTACAGGTGAAATGTTTCCAGTAACAAGCAACTGTGAACAGAATAGTTAGGCTCCAATGAGATGTTTGAATTAAAACTTTCTTGTATGTATTTTTGTTAAATGATAAAAGGACTAATTAGAGAAATACGCAAGCATTCAAAATAGTAAAATGAAAGGTAGTTATGCTTTTGGCATTTAATTGAAGCTGCAGTTCCTAGTAGCTCAAATATTGCATGGAAATAATAATTATAAAAAATAAGTGGAAGGAATTATTGTTCAAACAGAAATAAAACACTTGGGGCTATGCAAGTGTCAGCAACTCCCTCGTTCTGAATTTGAGTCTCCAGCACATTAGGAAGTACAACTGAGTTAGGCTTTAATAATGTATATTTGTTTTTGCAATATGGAAGATGCCCGTTTCTCTTGGGTCTTCAGTTTTCTGTTAAACAACTAAATTCACTTCAAGCTATTTGACTAAAAATATGTTTCCTTTACAGGTATGTTTTATGTCTCTTATTGCCTATGATGCCTCCTCTCAAAGACAAGCTTGTAGATTGATAGCTTCATTATAAATTCATTATGTGGAAAGTCCAGTAATGGTCATTACTAATTTTTCTTCTGTCTATGGGTTCATATGTAAGCTTATACTTACTTGAAAACTATGAAAATACCTGACTCAATGTCATTCCCTCCTTTCTTCATTCCTTACACTGATACATGAAGAGGGTTGGGGTGGAACATGATCTATAGCAATATCAATTTTATTTTACTGAGGCTTAATGGATTTGCTACAGTAAATTTTTAAACTTGGAATAATTGAAAAAAAACCAACCAAAACCCCACCATGTCAACACCATTACCAGCGGGAAGACAATTTTCTCTATTGTGTTGCTGTGTACTTTGTGTAACACATTTCTTTGTTTCCGTTCTGAAAGCAGAGATGGTTCTGTGTTCAGACTGGAACTGGGAAAATGTGGCTGTAAACCTTGCAGCTCTGTCTAGGGTGGGCAATACTGGGTATTTCTGCAATTAATCTTGAAAATATACTAGGTTTTGACCTGATAATGCATTTCAGAAAGTGTTTTAACTAAGGGATGTTTAATGCATGTGTTCTGTAATATGCAGGTGTCCTTTAAAGCCTACTAAAACTCAAAAATGTAATGGTTTTCGGTTGATATTTCTGGATTTGCATCAAGCTCTAAAAGAGTTTGACAACAGGTGTGGAAACTAAGCATTTGCTAGTCTTCAGGTGCTGTGTATTGTAGGGTTCAGCACCTCTATTAAACTTAAAGTTCCTTTTTGTTTGATGCTAAAAGTAGCAACTCTAATAACCCTTGGGTTTAGTTTGGCTTTGCTATTTTAAGATCATATTCAAAAGAAATGTAAGTACATGCAAGAACAGCAAACTTAATGTAAATGAGTCCATGTGTTTTCCTTGACAACCTGCTTCTCCACTCTCCACGCCAAACTTGGGAGTTCGTCTTCTAAGGAAGAATCAGGTTTCAGGCTTATCAGAAAGTACACAAAAATGTTGTTCAAAACAAGCAGTTTAGCTTTTCAGAGGTGGCCAGGTGTTTTTGTTAGCTGGAGTGATTTTGTAGTTTATGATTCTGTGCACTGTGTTTTTAATTTTGTGGCACACCCACGTGGCCAAATGAAGGCACATCACTCTGGGTTGGCAGCGAGTTTCCTGCAGCAAAACTTGCCAGCTCCCGGAGCTTTTATGCTTTGAACACAGTTGCCAGTAAACAAAAACTTAATGGTTAAACAAGGACTCTTCTGCCAAGCTCCAAAGCACAATCTTTTAAAGAAATGTGGTTTCATGTTTGGAACAGAAATCTGGAAGTTGGACAGTCTGGATTCTGTTTGCAGTTCTACCACAGCCTTGCTTCATGCCTTTAGCCAGATATCTTGAGATGTGGATTTCAAAGGTGCACTGAGTTCAGACAGACTGCCCTCTCTCTTGGAGTTGGTCTTATTTAAAACAAGCCTAAAAGCTGCTGCTTTTGCAAAGTCAGAGTTTTGAGCTATAACTTACTGCTACTCATTCAGGAGTTCAATGCTAAGGAGTAGCACACCCAATTGACTTAGAGCTATAAATAACAAATACGCATTTTGTTTCTTTTATAGGAAGCGTGACTATGAAGGGTTTCTGTGTTCTCTGCTGTTGCCTGCGGAATCTCGAACCTCTGCTTTTGCCTTGAGAGCCTTCAATGTGGAACTGGCTCAGGCAGGTATTAAAATACATTTGTGAACTCTGGAAATTAAAAATAACAATTTTGATATTCTAAATTACGCTTGTAAGTACTCTTTCTGTAGTAGGTGGTGTTTTGCCAAGATTAACTTTTATACTGTCAAGGGCAATGAATAAATAGTACAGTACAAACCTTCAGGTTTGAATGGCCCATGGAAAGTAGCCAGCCTGCTACTATTGTTTATGTGTATAATTTTTCTGACTGTTTTCTTCATGCATTTTAAAATTGAATTATAACAAACAAGCAGTGGTTCTTGATACTGTTACATGATTGCATCTAAATCCTGGCTTCTCGTGCAGTGAACGGGTAAAGTACAGTTAAATCCTAACTGTAGAAGGTCAGTCAAAAAATGGGATGCTATAATTGGGACCAAGTCTTTGTTGGCAGAAGTGAGGTGATGAAAAGGCTGCCAGGAGGGAAGTTTGTTGTTAGAGCATTGTGAGAGAGGGGTGGCTGCAGTCTCTTTCCTTTGCTAGGTGGCCAGAAACTGCCAGTGCAACCAGGAAAGTTGGCAGTGCTTGCCAGGAGTGATCCAGGAAATGAGCTGACCAGGCAAAACCCCTGACCACCTTCTGTAGGCTGTGCTTCTGTCAACCTGTGGTGTGCCCTCCCTCCCTGCTGTCACCACTGCTTTTTTTCCTTCAGGGAAGAAAGCTAAGGTGAGGGTTGCCCAGTACTTAATCTCTGTGGGTTTTAAAATCAGGTTGTGGTGAAGATTTTGTTTTCACTCTGTGTAGTGTTCCTAAACTTTATGAGGAATAAATGTCAATTCTGAACTGAGTCCTTTCCCTGCTGAGTTTGACTATGTCCTGTGTGTCTGTCTTTTCAGCATAGATAGACCAAGTGTCTTAAAGACACTGAATTTCACTCCAGATGTATCCTTTCCAGATTAAAGACTCCATAACTCAGAAGACGACAGGTTTGATGCGGATGCAATTCTGGAGGGACGCTGTGGAGGACATATACGGTGATAACCCACCACATCAGCCCGTTGCTACAGAACTGTGGAGGGTAAAATACAGCTTTCTTGTCCTAAAATTGGCTTTAATATTACTGTGGAAAGTAATGTCAGTGTTTTGTGTCTGCTGTGTTGCATCTGTTCTAACCAGTAACACTGTTTCCAGCACAGATCAGAACACAGCCTCATAAAAGTGCTGTGAGATGAATTAACTCTATCCCAGCCAAAACCAGTACACTATTCAGATAAAAGTAATTCAGATAATGGAGTACCAATTGCAACCCTTTCCAGTAGCTAAGACTGCCAGTCGTACTCACAAGACAGAAAATAGGTTTCGAAGTGGAAGAAGAGCTTTCTTTGGTGAGATTTCACCTCATGTATGATTCTTCTAAAGGAAGACCAATATAATAAAATCCAAACAGAACTGCTTGCAAAATAAAATGATGAAAAATAATTCAGAAGGTATTTTTAGGAGATCTGATAGATCTGAGCACTTCAGAGCACAGGAGGGAACAAACATTTCAATGTGACTTAGTGACCTTTGCAGTCAAGATGGGATTTTATTTCCATATTTCAGCAAATACGCAAAGAGTGACTGTTGTGGTTTGAAAGTAAATTAGTGAGATGCTTAAAGTCAGAACTACAATTTAATAGGAAAATTAAAATACATGCAATTGGTACAAAAACGCTGATAGAGTCAGGATACAACCTGACACCCTGTTGGTCAGGGTGTTGGTAGCAGTCCAGTGATAGATGTGGCTCTGTTGAAGCAGTTTTCTGAAGGTCCGGTGGAAAAGCTGCCCTGTGCTGTTTCAGGGTCTAAATTATATTCAGAATGGGGATGCTTGGTTCCCCCCCCGGGCGGGGCATCTCACAATGGGAATGGTGCAATCCATCAGTGGAGCTTAATGGCCCATTAACAGAGAGGACTTTGTGAAATCCTCCCTGCTAATGGCCCATCAACAGGAAAGATTCCAGGCACTTCACTTGGCCCTGCTCCACCAGCTGGCCCATTGGAAGTCCCGCCCTAGGGCCATCAAGGATGGCCAAGGAACACTGCCTCACCTGGCCCCAAACAGCCCATGGAGATGGTGATAAAATACACACTATTGTAACCTAAGACAGTGACCTGTTTGAAGCCCATCACTTCATAAATGTCCAAGAATGTCATTGCAATTCTTAGAAAGAAAGATTTGGAAAGACATCTGAACTCACAAGTGTTGCAGAGCTGTTAATAGAATTAGCATGTCTTTGTGCAGCATATTCTATGTATACTCCTTTGTTGCTGTTGAGTTTATATGAGGACAGTGTGATTTTCCAGAATAAATTTAATTTATGATATTAAGTGTGTTCCTGAAGTTTTGTATATCCCAGAATACTTGCATTTGGGTTCCAAATTTTTATGCACTAGTAAAGTAGATTAATAGCCTTTAGTAGTATTTCTAGAATTATTAATAGCTCAGCTCTTGGTGACTTTAATAGAAACTTACACAGCAACTATATGATGCTTGATCTTACTTTTCTGTTCATTTTGAATGTATAAAAAGTGAGGTCTTATTCTCTGTTCATATCTGGAAGAAGCCAATTTTTAAAACTTTGGAGAAAAGAGGACCCGTGTGTTTGAATGAAGGTAACTCAAAATGGATGTAATGTATAAATTGGATAATTTAGCATAGTTGGGTTTGGTCTTTTAAGTCTTGATCTGTTAGTATTTCAAGGATTTAATTTACAAAATGATACTCTAGGTGAACAAGTGAGGCTCAAAACTGACATTTGTAATTATAACTTCAAATTTGCCTTTTCATATACCAAGTACTGTTTCAAGCAGAATTTATTGAATCAACAAGATCTGGTCTTGTCAGACACTGAAGAAATATTTACTAATATGATGGATGTAAAGAAGAAGTTGAAAGTGAGCTATAAGGACTAAGTTGTGAGAAATCTGCTCTGTAAATTTTGTTTATAGATGTTTCTATATGCGCGTGTAGCCTTTTGGACAACATATTCTAAAAACTTCTAAGTGTGTAATTAAGAGGATTGAAGTTAAGTTGATAGAATGAAGTGGCACAGGAAGGAAGTCAAGTATAAGACAAGAACCAAAAGAAGAATGCATGAATATAAGATGCTGTGAAGTATTTTTTTTAAACAAACCCATAATATTCATTATATTGCTTTGTTAGCATTCTGTCTTTACAGTACGTATTGGTATGCTGTGTGACATTTTCTTGAGAATTTACAGGGGAAATATTTTTATTGCTGAACTCTGGAGGAAGCTCTGTTCTTTTTGGAAAGTGAACATATTTATGTGCAAATATTTTGTAGGAGCATACAACTCCAAGAATAAATTAATTTCAAAAACATTTTTAAAGAAATGCTTTTAGTTAGCTGGCTTGATGTCTGGTATTTAATTTTCTGTGTGCAGCAACTTGCAGTTAATACCAGTTGAAAATTTTTGTACTTGAAGAAGATTTTCATTTTTCACTGACATGCCAGTTTGATTTAATCCAGTGAATACAATTCTAGAGTTAAATATCAAAAATGTATTCCAGCCTTCAGAATGCAGCACTACCATCACTTTGTATACATTAACATGGAGGTGTCATTTGGTAATTTTCAGGCTGTCAAGAGGCATAACTTGACTAAAATGTGGTTCATGAAGATCATAGATGAAAGAGTAAGTATTTACCCTTTGGAATCTGATGCTGGCTTTAGTCATATTTGGGTTTTCTTTTCCTTATTTTTATATGTTTGTGTGTAAAACAAAAACTTATGTAATTCATCTTTTCCAGACAGTAGTATTTCTCTTTAAAAATGATAGTGTTTTTATTCTCCCTTGATGCTACTCTTCATAGTGTCTGTTCTTTCTGCCAAAATGGCTAATAGAGTCCTTTGTTTATTTTTGTCTTAAATTGATGTTGTTTGTGAGTTCATGTGGGTATAAAATCTCAAAAATTAAATGACTTATCTGAACCCTTCTGCCACACTTTCATGCCACTCCTCATCATGGCTGTGGAGTTTTTTCTAAGCAGTGGTGTAAATTGGAGCATTCAGATCACATGATGTTTAAAATAGCCACTTTTTTTCTGGGAAAAAACAAGATTAAGAATATCACTGGTACAGTGATGTTGCTACAACTCTGACACAGGGACAAGAATGAAAAGCAGAGTGCAGGAATCTCCTAAGCTAGTTTTGCTGCTAAAGTTAGTGTCTCGTGAAGCTATAAATTGGGCAGATTGATGGTCAGTTACTCGCAGAGGGTCATTGCTAAGAAAGACTTCAGGGTTTCTTAATGTTTAGACTGTTTTTTTAGTCTTAAGAGTGGTGTGTTTCAACCACAGAAACCACTAGGACAGGAGGAATGCTGGATGATGTTATATTTTTGGGTGTATTTTAGTATTTTGTGTGTATTATTTATTAGCGCCACTAAATTGTTCAGAGGGCTGGAACACCTCTCCTGTGAAGACAGGCTGAGAGATTTTGGACTCTTGATCCTGGAGGCTCTGGGGAGGCCTTAGAGCATCTTCCACTACCTAGAAGGGGCTTAAAAGAGCTGGAGAGAGACTTGACAAGGGCTTGTAGTAATAGGACAAGGGGGAATGGCCTTGAGGTGAAGAAAGGTAGGTTTAGATTAGATCTGGGAAAGCAGTTGTTTACTGTGAGGGTGGTGAGGCACTGGAACAGGTTGTGGGCCCTCTGTGAGGTGTTCAGAGGTTGCATGGGTCTCTGAGCAACCTGGTGTAGTAGAAGGTTTCCATGCCTGTGGCAGGGAAGTTGGAGCTAGATGATCTTTAAAGTCCCTTCCAACCCAAACCACTCCATGATTCTAAGAATCTGTGGTTTGCTCATGACTGAAACTTGTGTGCATTTCATAGGTTTATTTTATGTTTTTAAAAAATACATTCCTATTTATCTAAATTTCTCTCTGCTTCAGATACAAATTAAATACTAAAATTGACAACTCGATAGTGTAAGAAAACCAGACAATGTTTTGTTTTGGCTATCTCTTTTGTTTAATGGAGGATTCTGTTTTCATATTATTGCAGAAAGTTGTGTTTACTCCTATAAAAAGACTTGGCTGCAGTTGAGCACAGTTAGACTTGCTATAAGCTCTAATGACTGCTTCTGTATGAGTTTATACTCTCTCTGTGTGTCTCTCAGTTTTGTCCTTTTTTTGTTTCTGGTAATGCATTAGGTTGACATGACTGTAACAATAAGCCTGTATGTACAGCAGTTACGTTTGTGTTCTACTGAAGCTCCATGTTTATATTCCAGGAGAAGAATTTGGATGACAGGGTGTACCGTAACATCCAGGAGCTTGAAACATATGCTGAGAACACTCAGAGTGCTCTCTTGTACCTCACCTTGGAAACACTGGGTAGGTGTTTGCCCCTTTCTAGGTTTTGCTCATGACTCATTAGTGTGAGTACAATATTTACTGATATTTCAAAAAGCCCTGTCTTTTTCCACTGGAGTTTAATTCCAGTAAAAGTTGTCCTAGGCAGAACTTCAGATATCTTTTGAATGCTGAACCATGAATGTGGAATTGTACTGCAGCTGTCCTAGAACTCTGTGCTTTCCTTGGAAGCTGCTCAGTGCAGAGCTCATTGAAGTGTGGTTTCCTACTGTTCTTTGTTGCTTTATTTTCTCTGTTCTTGCTTCTCTTACAGAGTGTGGTAAATTCAGCTCTTCACTGTATTTTGATTGTCCTTCTTGTGAGAATACCAAAGCATTGTAGGTATCCTGCAGCTGTTGTTCTGTGTTGCAGTGATGGACACTGATTACCTTGAAACAGCCAACTTCCCAACCTATAAACTTCCATTGGTGGTAGTGTAAATTTGGGTCTGAATCCTCTCCTCCTCCTAGAATTAGGTTAACTAATAGAATAGGTAGAAAAAAATGCAGTAAAGATGATCTTTTATGATCAAGAGCTCTACTATCTGTGTCATGTCTAATGTAAGAACCACGGATTGGGAAAGAACTGTTCATTTGTAGTGAAGAAAAGAGTAATTTTTATTTAGGTGTCTGTTTCATTATGGAAGTATTCCTTGTATGAGCTCAGATGTAAAAAAAAAGGGTGAATATTATTATTATTCAGTAGTGTTTAGTATTGTAGTAGCAATATTTTCCTCTTGCTTATCAGACTAATCTGATGAAAGGCAAATACTGATATTAAAAGAGTTAAAAAAATTAGAAAAAAGAGAAGTAAAAAGAGGGAGATGGTGAGCACTTTCTTCTTTGGAAGAACTGAGGAACTTATTTCTTAACATCTGATGTTTGCTTCCTCAGTAGGAAATCAGTGAAATGTTGCAAGTGTCTCTCTGAACCTCTTATTGAAGAAATGTAGGAGTTTGAGAAATGCCAGTGTCTTCCATTCTGAGAAATCCTGAATAAGTTCAGTCACGCTTGGATCACTCACTCCTCTTACAAATCCGATAAAACTGTTTTTGAAAATCTGTATGGAGACTCTGGATATTCTAAGTGTTCTATTGTCATGTTTAACTTCTCTTAAATATACAAATGTAACAAAATATCTAAGAAAAAGTCTCTTTCACTGCATATTAAACAGTTTATTTCTGTGATTTTTTTCCACAAATGGACAAACTAGTCAAATACGGGCCCTTTCTTGGTGTTGCCCATCAGCAGTGTTTTCTAGACTAGGTGGACCTGGTTTCATTCAGGTCATGTTTGCTAAACTGCTTGTGCTTTTTAGACTCCTTCTTCCTCACCAGTCTCCAGTTAGTGTGCATCTCTCCCAGCACCAGTGCTGTTTTATTCTTGCTGATTTCAGGTTATTTCTTTTGAGAAGCTCATTCTGACTGGTAATCGTGTCGTCCAAAGTCCTGGTACTTTCTCTCAGCTCCTGTCATTTAAAAATATTAACATTTGTGCTAAATACTAAGTGGTTAGTAAATAATATCCATTGATTCCTCCAAGCTACACTTTGCTTTCTTCTGCCGTTACCAAAATCAATCCCTGTAGTCTGGGTATAGTCACTCTTTCACTGAGGCTTCTGAGACCCACTGAAGACCCAGACTGGCTTCTGCAGTGAATCCGGTACCCCCAGTGTTATTTCCGGATGTCAGTTAGGCTCATTGATCTGTAATTGCTGTATCCTCATTTCTTTCTTCATAGAATGCTGCTTCTGTTAGAGTTTTTGTAAAGTTTAATTTAATTTTTCATTTTATCCTGGCTCAGCTTTATAATCAGTCAAAGCCAAGCTTGTATGGTCCTGCCATGAAGAGCAATGGTGCTGCTCTGCCCCACTCATCTCCCTCTTTCAGTTCTCACAGTTGTGTGATTGTGCAGTAACTAACATTAGTTTTCCATTCTTTTGGTGGTCTGATGCAGTTTGCCTCATTGCTCCTGACAGCACAAGGGAGGGGGCAGAAATAGGGGTTTGGGGGGTGAAGAGCAGGATCGTTCTCTTTGGCTTCACTGCACTGATGAATCAGCTGCAGCTAATCATGAAACCACACTGTAAGCATTAATGCTTGTCAGGAATCATGAAACCACACTGTAAGCATTAATGCTTGTCAGGAATCTCACACTTAAATGACTTTTTCTGGCAGGAAAAGCAGTTCTTGGAATGCTGTTAACCTGGGAGAGGATATGCCAGTGAAAATGAGTTTGGGTACCAGTGTGTTATATCTGAATAGGTGCTGCTCTGCTAAGTACACCCTTTGCAGATACTGCAGCAAGAGGCATCTTGCTCCTGAATGGGACAATGAATGAATTTTCCTGCTCATTTGCACCTCTGAGATGAGACCTCAAGGCAGTTTGTGCTCATAGACAGTTCTGTTGTGGACCAATGCATGCAGCTTTCCTAAAGTATGACTATGATACGCATCAGAGAAGACCACACCCCTCAAAAGGCCTGACTGCATGTTTCTGTACATATTGTTTCTGCAATTTTAGGTGTGAGGGACATCCATGCTGACCATGCAGCCAGTCACATTGGGAAAGCACAAGGCATAGTCACCTGCTTAAGAGCAACTCCGTATCATTGTACAAGACAAAAGGTCTTTCTTCCCATGGACATTTGTATGTTGGTAAGAGAAGCAAATAGTCTGGAATTGAACACTGAAGTGTTTCTACCTCTGTTTCTCAAGGCTAGATATGAGATAATAATTCATTATGCCAGAAAGAAACAGTATTTTTTTTTCTTTATTTTAACTCTTTCTGTTGTGGTCTACTAATATCCCATTGTCACGGTTCTGTGTCTTTTGGGAAGTGAGAGGAGTGACCTTCAAGAAACTCTAGATTTCTCTTTGGGATTTGTTTGTTTGTTATTATTAAATGTAGTAGTGTTTCAGGTTTCAGGAGTTTTTCCATTAATGTATAAAAATGCATGTATGGAGTGGGGCCTGTGGTTTTGTATTTTGGGGTTCAGTGTGGGTTTTTTTTCTTTTTTTTTTCTTTTCCTATCACCATAAAGGAAACACTGTGAGAAATTTTACTTCTGAACAATCTTCTTGTGCTTCTCTTTATTACGTTTTGACATGGGTTGACCCTGGCTAGGTGCCAGGTGCCCACTCAGTTGCTCTATCACTCCCTTTCCCACTGGGACAGGGGAGAGAATAATACGGAAAAAAAACTAGTAGGGTGAGATAAGGCAGTTTATTACAGCAGGAAAATAAAGAAAGCAAGCAGAGATCTGCGCGTGCAAGAGCTGAAGAGAAAAAAACAATCAGTCTCTACTTCACATCAGCAGCGATGTCCGGACACTTTCTGGGAAGCAGGGCTTCAGCACGTGTAATGGTTGCTCCAGAAGGCAAACATGGATGAGTCCTGAATGCCCCCCCTTCCTCCTCTCTTCTTTCCCTTACATATCTGAGCTGTCATCATATGGTATGGAATATCCCTCTGGCTGACTGGGGTCAGCTGGCCTGCTGGTGTCCCCTCCCAGGATCTTGCCCACCCCCATCCCCTTTGGTGGGGGAAGGAATGTCAGAGGGACAGCGCTGCTTGGCAGTAGCCAAAACTGCTCTGTTATCAACACCAGCTACCAGTGCAAAACACAGCACTGTAAGGGCTGTGAGCTTTACCTCAGTCAGGCCCAATACACCTTTTCATAACGTGCTGGTGGTTTGTGGGCTTTTTTTTGTTCCATATTTGACAGTTACAGGCCTATATTTCGTACATTTCTGTAGAAGATGGTATAGTCCTCCAGTTTAACCTGTACACCAGATTTGCATTGGAATTTAGCAGATCTTGCAGTTTAGGTAAAATGGGACTAAAGCTCAGAATTTTTCATTCATGTTCCATGGGTTAATCTGTAGGCATCTCCGGTGTTAGTCCTTCATTCCCAGTCTTTATTTTTAAATGTTAATGCTGTTCTTTCTCAACTTAACCAAAATTTATGCAATTATGGTAATGCCTGAGGTGGTTGTGTTAGAATTTTCTGACTATAATTTCAATACAATTACAAGTTTGGATTAGAAGTTTAGTAATATAGGTAGCTGCAAAAAATGTAGACACTAATACAGGTCAGGATTATAAGACTGCAGAAAGGAATTGCACTCTCAGCCCTTCTGGGACTGCATGTTATGGGAGGCCTTCCAAGTTTTCAGCTTTTCAAACATAGCCTGAAAAATCAGTCATTCCTTGCCATGGAAGGTGTTTTGCAGTGAAACTGTAAAAACAGCTTGTATCTCTTCTGTGCAGACAATCTTGTAAGCATTTCAGCTGCTGGCAAGAGCTGCAGAGTTCTTCTGAGTCTGTACCTCCTGTGAAGCCTTTCTGCCCACCTTCATACAGCTCCCACATGCCTGAGTGTTGTTGAGAGCAGTGGGCAAATGGTGCAATTCTGATTTTGTCATGTTCTGTCTTAACATTGGTCACTATAGTCAAAGAATAAGTTTGGAGTTGGCTTTTTGGGGTTTGGAAGGGTTCTTTTCTGGTGGTTCTAAGGTTGATTGGTTGGTTGGTTTTTGGAGATGGCTTTGTTTGATGTTTTGTGGGTTGGGGGTTGGTTGGTTGGTTTTTTTGCGAGCCTGGGATGCGTGTACCAATCCCAAGATTCAAAAGCCAGCATGGCTTCTGTGTTAGTTCTTACTGGCTTTCTTCTGCTTAATAACGATTCTTGGATTATGGTTTTAAAAGTTAGATATCTAAACTGATCTAAATCCCCCAAACTTTAAAATCTGACTTTGTTGTCTTACCACAAAATTTTAGGAAACAAACTTTTGCAGAGAGTCTGTACCAACTGTTCTCTTTTTTTTCTTGAATTTTTTTCCAAGTGACTGACCAAAAGAAAGGGAATTTTAAAAGGAGAGAGCAGTGGTAGAACATTTAGGCTGTTTTAGTCTTTAGTCCTTGGCTTCGTTGCTGGGACAGGTTTTTGAGAAGCAAAAATGGAAAAGTGATACTTACAGAGGGTTTTTTTCTCTTTTTCGGTTTTGATTTTCCTTCCTGTGTCTAGCATGGAGTTTCACAAGAGGATTTCATAAGAGGCAAGCAAGAGAAAAATGTGAGAGATGTAATTTATGACATCGCCAGCCAGGCCCATATTCATCTAGAACATGTGAGATTCCTTTCCTTTTATTTATCTAAATAAACATAACTGATGCTAGTCATCACAAAGAAATATTTGTTGTTAGAAGACTTAAAGCTGCGTACTTAATTTCAAATATTCAGCCTTTTATTATTTTGAGAATTTACATTAAAAATTCCCACCACACAAAACATTCAGCTATAACAACTACTTCTGTATGAATATTATCTTTGTGTACAGGAGACAATTTAGTCACAGCCAGGTCTAATTTCACATACATAAATGCTGCCTAGAAGAATTATTACTGAAGGAGAAACTTTAAGCAGGCTTTTATAAATGCATCTATGTGCCAGCATGGGATCAGCACCATAGAAAGCACATCTGCATATGGTATTTCACAGTACAGTGGAATGGCTGCCAAGAAAACAGAGCATGTTGCCTTTAAGTGCTGGTTAGTGTGTGTGGGAGGGGGGATTCATTCCCTAACATGACCAGCCATGCCCAAAGCTATGTTGAGAAAGGTGCTTTCTGTTTACTTCTTTTCTGGCATGTAGCCAAGTCAATTAGGAAAGTCTGTTTGGAACAGTGGATGATGGGCCCTGAAGAACTGCAGAGTCCTAGTCTATTTTTTCTTTCATGCTTTTATTCTAGTTGCATTCTGAGATGCTTGCTAGTGCACAATACAAAAGCAGAAGAATGTTTTATTGGCAATGCTTTGTATGCCTCTGTCTGGAAAACAAAGCGCTGCAGAGTTTCTTACATCTACAAGTACACGTACACTTTGAATATTGCACCCAGTGCTTCCAGTCAAGGTAGTCTGAAGAGATACCACTTCAGAGGAAAGAAATGCCAGATTTATCTCTGCATTTGCTCCATTAATATAATCCTCAATTACAGCATTACCTGTGATCACAGTATCTTATGCAAGAGAAATAGGAGAGCCCTTGATCTTTTTTCTGAAGGTCAAATGTGGCATCCCTGGTTTGTTCAGCCAGTGCCTACTGAGCTGATTAACGTTTTTATTTTATGTTAATGATGTGTATATGCTCTAACAGCCGTCCAGTACCTAAAGGGAGCCTACAAGAAAGCCACAGAGAAACTTTTTACAAGGGCATTTAGGACATGGGGTGATGGCTTTAAACTGAAAGAGAGCAGGTTTAGATTAGATATTAGGAAGAAGTTTTTTCCAGTGAGGGTAGTGAGGCACTGGAACAGGTTGTCCAGAGAAGCTGTGGATACCCCATCCCTGGAAGTGTCCAAGGGAAGGTTGAATGGGGCTTTGAGCAACCTGTTTTAGTGGGAAGTGTTGCTGCCCATAGCTGGAGGGTTGGAACCAGATGATTCTTTCCAACCCAAACCATTCTATGATTCTGTGTACCCTTTGGCTTTATTTTTCATACACTAATTATAATTTTTATTTAAGGCATTCCTGTTCATGTTGTTTAACCTGATGTCTCAGTTTTTGTGGTCACATGCTCAAGAAAACTGTTTATTCCATTTAGAAGCAGGAAACAGAGACAAAATACAACATCAAAACTCTGTTATCTTTGTTCAAGCTGAAATATTTTGACTTTCTTTTTTTTTTTTTTATTCTCCACCCTTTAACCTATAATATACAGCGTATAAAACCCACTGACTTTAGTTGCAGGTTTAGCTGAGAAAAATGCCAAATGCATGGCCTGAAATGCCTCATATCAGGGATGGGAGGCATGGAAAATGAGTGATGTGTATTTATGGTCCACATTTTTAAAATGTGGTTGCTGGTATTGTATGGAAACTTTGGGACAGGAGCAGGAATAGAATTTGGTTCTTCAGAACCTTTCAGATAATTCGATCATTCATAGTGCATTGTTCCCCTGGCTCCCAACATGAGCCTACCAGCTTCTGAAGAGAACAGGCCTCCTTGCTTCCCACTTCATTCCTAGAGCCCTGCCCATGTTATGCACTGGGAGGGTCCTGTGGAAAATATGCAATGTGATCATGTAATTAAAGACTAAAGAGAAAAGTATAAACACAAGGAAACCAGATTAGGGCAGCATTACCATTTTGTTCAACTGAATGTTGATCCTGGCACTCCCCCCTTTTCCCCCTCCCTTTGTATGTTTTTTAATGGATGGGTTATATCATCTTAATTAAAATTTTAAAAATTCCTCTCTGAATACTTCCTTCTAGTCTCCCATAATCAGTGAATAGTTGACAGTGCAGGAACTCTGGAGTGTTCAAACCACTTGACCTGGCCATAACTGGCAGTAGTGACAGGACGTTGGCCTCCTTTATAATCAGATGGTCTTTGTTAATGCAAGGACAAGGATACTTTCTGCCTAATGAACGAAATGGGCTTTTGCTGGCAACATTTGCTGGGTATTTCAGGAGTTCAGGTGAATCTAATGGTCTTTAAATGCATTGGTTCTGCTATATAAAATCGCCATTTTGTTTTGCCTGAGGGTCTTTCCAGCCACTTACCCTCTGTTTTAGTTGGGATTACAGGGTAGGGTAACGTTTAAACCTGTAGAGAGGTTTCAGCAATCTCAGCATTTGTTACACAAACCATGTATTTTAGAGGATGAGGGTAACAGTTACCACCCCCATTTCACAGCCAGAAGATACATAAATCTGAAATGCTGAATGGAGCCTCAGCCATGTTAAGTGATTCATATTGTAGTCATGTGGCCCTTAATCTTGGGAGAAAAGTTCCTGGAGTATGGTCAGTCTTCCTGACACTGCAGCTGCTGACCAGCAGATGGCAAAATATGGCAACGGAGATTGCAGTTTTCCTCAGGAATTGTGTGTTTTATCAGCATAAAGCATACAGCAAATGCTCTGTCAGTCCCCCAAAGTGTTCCCTTTGAAAGCCTACGAATACATTTACACGTTCTTCCTCTTTCTCTTCACCCCTTCCCCGATTCCTCTTGTGGAAAAGGGTCTCCCTTTTGGCTTTTTGTGTTTGTCTCAGTTGTGCTACATCAGTATGGGACTCAGCTTACCAAGGGAGATAAAATGCTTTCTGAATGACATGTGACCCATTCTGGGTTAAGAAGGTCAAACAAGACTACTTTATTTTTTCATCTTGCAATTAATAATAGAAGGGTGGAGCATTAGATCAAGGAAGAACATTTTTTTGTTTTAGAAATAGATATACACACACACATATGTTAGTATATCTCAAAGTTTTAAAATAATTTGTCTTCTGAAAAGATTGATAATTTTTTCCTCCTGAAGTTTCAGGCTCATTTTCTCAGTTGTCTGGAAAGGTCTGTGAAAAACTAAACAAACTCACACATTTTTATCAATATTTATAGAGTTAGTTTGTTTTAGCCTGTAAGAAAAGGCAAAACAAGGAGGGATTTTGTTTTTATAGATGGGCATTACAGGAAGACTTGTTCAGCTCTGTTAGATGTACTGAGTTGAATATGAGTTTAAATTCCAGATTAGATGCAGCCATGCTTTAGATGTTTATAATGTAGATACTGAGGAACTGAAATAATTTCAATGTCTCAGAAATGTAACCAAAGCCTTCACAACTGGAGTCCTGGGACTGATGGCAACATTAAACCAAAAAGATGCACTCAGAAAAATATATTTCTGGTCTTCCATCATTTCTGTCTATTGGGAAAAAAAAGCTTGAACTGTATTTACCAAACCAGATGCAACTTGGGACTTAGTTGGAACAAGGAATGCTAATGCTTGGTTTATAGTATGTAATCTTGAGGTCTGTCAAATCATACACGTATTTTAGCCAGCCTCTCCCAGTATTATATACTTTTGTGTAACTACTTTTGTACACAGCTTTCATAGAATGAAACATTACAGCGTCAGGATGTCAAAATAAAAAGGGATAATGCTCATAATACAGTTTGTTGCTCCAAGCATTATATAAAGTACTTGATATTTAATCTGAAATGTTAAATTCTTCTGTTAAGTACTTTTTTTTGTGTTTTGTTTTTCCCTTCCACCTTACCCCATTTACTTTTAGGCTAGATCTTTCAGTAAGAAAGTTCCTGTGAAGGCGTATCCTGCTTTTTTCTGTACGGTGGGTGTGATATATGCACTCTTTAAATGATGGACTTATTACTGTGCTGATACATTTGTGAAGACTATCAAATTAAGCATGGTTAACTACTACTTCATGTACCTGTTTTGGGAGGATGTAATACCTACAACTCACAGAAATCATAATGTGTGCCTGACTGTAGAACCTTACAGTTTCAATCAACACTTCTAATGCTTCTCTTTTAACTACATCATTCCACCCAAATTATCTATTTATTCGTAGACTCCTGTTCTGATGCAAGAGCCCCAAGTCCTGTCTATTTTTATAATTTGGTATTTGGTGTACTAAAAGATAATGCTTCTCTTCACAAAACTTGACTTTTTAATATGCATGGAATGTGATTATTACACTACCATTTAATAGCACAGGCAAACTGTCAAGCCCTTTTTGCAGTTTCTCATTCAGCTTCATGTATTGCTTTTTAAACTTAATGCCTAATTATTTGTGTGCACCATATGTATTAAGCTTTTTTCTTCTTTTCTAGGTTGCTTTAGATGATTATTTATATAAGATGCGAAAAGTGGACTTCAATATATTTCATCCAAGCTTACAAAAGAAGAGTACATTATTACCATTGTATTTGTATATTAGATCTTGGAAAAAAACATATTAAAGTTTGTTTGGTTATTTTAATATGGATTCAGAGTGCTGGATTTTTTTCTTTAATGTCTTAACTTGCTAGAATTGTGAAGTATCTGACTTCACACTTCTGCAAAATGTAGTTCCTGGGAAACAGCAGATGCACATGAACTGTAGCTGTCAGCTTGCTGGCAGTAGTTAAGTTTCTTCTTGAAATATTAGGCTGATACCTCTTTTTCAGTTGTCTGCCAAGTCATATGTCCTTGTCTGAGACAGCTTTTCTTGTCTTTCCTGTAATAACAGCAGTATGCCAGAATTCTTGGACAAATACTGTGTTAATGCACACTTCTGACAGTTCTGATTCTTTGCTGAGAAAAGAAAAAAAGACTGCTTTGTTTGTGCCTGAAAGCAGTTACAGTAAATGCCCTATAAATCAGCTAAATAGTTCTGTTAGCGCAAGGAGCAAGCTTCCTGCAAGTAGTGATGATGCTTCAAAATTGGAAGAATGAGCGTGTCTATTTGAGTGCAAGAAAACTGTCAGGAAAAGCTTTAGCAGAAATTATTTAACTGTATGTTAAGATTGAGCATTGAAGTGACTATAGGTAGTGGGAGGATAGCTTTGCAACCAAGGAAGGGGGCCTATATGTTAATATGTATAGATTAGCATGGATAAAACAAAATACATTTTTTATCTCTGGAGTTTTCATTCTGCTCTTGGTTTGGCTGTTATCTTCCTCCTGGCCTCATCTCTGTTGTTACCCACAGCTGTCATTGCAATGTGGGTTCGAGTGCCCCTTTGTCCATTATTCATCATGTCTCTCAGGACACATTCCTGCATGGCTTCCCTGAATTCCTCTTCTTTGGTACTGTGAAAACATATTCCTGAATGTTTCAGATCATTTTACTCCTCTCTCTCACTAAAGATAATGATCTGGAATTTTTTGTGGGAAATTACTAGTAGCTTTGTACTAATCATCTCTTAGGATCAAGGTAAGTACTTCTGTTTGATTTGTTGTATGGTAAAATAATGCTTCCTAACATTCAGCTTGATTCAATTGCACAAATCCAATAGTTTGTTCTGCCTTCATCCTTGTTCTAGTGAATAGCTGCTTTTCCTAGAGATTTTTTTCCTTAAATCTGGGCTAATCACCCCAGATGCTTGGCTGTATAACAACATCCTGTATTTTTGTGTAAAATGCTACATGGTGAATTTCTGCGAACAAGATTTGTGGCTCTTTTTTTGTCACGAACTGTCAGCGTGGTAGCAATCTTAGGAACCCAACGTTATGTTCTCCATTTGGTGATTTTGCTTTACATGTTTGAAGTCAGTTTGTGATACAGATCTTGGTTAATTCAGCAGTTTTTTATTCCTGAGTAAGACATTCCTCTTTGATTTTGTTCAGCTCAGGATCCTGGTTTCTGTATTGTGGAATAATCAAGGTGATACAAACCAAGAAGAATCAGTATACTGGATTGGGAGCACACTGGCTGTTTTCTTAATGTAAAATCTTAACAGGCTCTGTCCACTTTTCAGATCAGCTGCAGTATTGTATCACTGATGTTTCTGAATGTGGCAGAGAGGTCTGGTGAAAAGAAAATTTTAATTCCTATGCAGGCACTGCAGCTCTTCTTGCCAAATGAAGAGCAAAGGCTTAGGCTCTGTTGCTGCTACCAGCTCAGCTGCACATTCGCTCTGTTTATTTTGTGATCTGGAGCAAGCATTACAAACGCCTCTTTCTGCATTTGGTCATGTTTTGTTCCAAATGTGCTGAGTCAGGACAGTTGAGGCAGACCTGTCTGTCCTCTCAAAAGGAATCACTCTCCTGTAAAGTCTTCTCCTAGGCAACTAGCAACAAGATAGGAGGATTCAGCCCCAAGCTTTGCCAGGGGAGGTTTAGGCTGGACATCAGGAGGAATTTCTTTGTGGAAAGGGTTGTTAAACATTGGAACAGGCTGCTCAGGGAAGTGGTAGAGTCACTGTCCTTGGAAATGTTCAAGAAATGACTGGATGTGGCACTTAGTGCTATGGTTTAATTTACAAAGTGGTGATCAGTCAAAGGTTTGACTCAATCTCTGAGGTCTTTTTCCAACCTAAATGATTCTGTGATTCTGTAGTACTTCCTTTCTCATCATGGCAGGTAAACAGCAGCCTCCTCTGCCTTGGCCATCCTCCAGCACTTCAACCTAGCAATTTCCCAAATTTTCCTCTCAGCGATATCCTCTGAAGGGCAGGTCTTTCTCCAACCTTCTCCAATCCATGCAAAGCTGTAGCTAGGCCCGTTCTTGACCCTTTCCCCAACTGTAGCCTCTACGATGGGAGCTTCTGTCCTACAAGGGACTGGGGTAACCTTGTAACACTGCAACTCTATGAATGCACAATTCTGACGCTGGAGTTTTAAAGAATTTGAGAAAAGCAGGTACTAGTATTTTATCCAGGATGAACTTTAGGTCACAAAACTTCTGGTTTTAAGTCATCACTACTGAAAATCAGTCCTTTTCTGGTTCCTATTAAAAAAACCTGTGCAAGCAGCAAACCAAAACAACCCCACCCCAATCCATCATAAAAACTGCTAAGACATTAAGAATCAACATTACTAGGAGGCTGTAGGCTATTTTAAAATGTAAAAAGCCCTTTTTTTACATTAAAAATTAGAAAGCGAAAGCACTCTCCTAAAATTTAGTTCACTAAAAGCAAGAGGAACAGTGTACACCAGCTGTGGAAACAAGCCATAGTCCATTGCAGGTTGAATTATTTCACAAGTTAAATATCCCTCCCATAATTGTTTGAATTGGCATTGGTTAACAACCACCTGAATTTGCAACTGTACGGGTATCAAGAAAATGTCCCACTTTAGTATTAACAATATTGAAATCAGACTTAGCTGAGCTCAGGGTAAACCATAAATCCTCCCCATGTGTAAATTTTCTTTGCTTTCCCATCACATACTCGTGATTGTCCATCCACCTGAGAACATCTTGCATGAGTCATAGGGTGTTCCCACAAATCTGCGGTGACACAAATGTCTTAAATCAGGATTTCTTTTTATTGGGAATATGCTATCAATGAAGTATCCCATACCTCGAATAGGTACCTCTCTGCAATAACAGAAAGAACTGTTACCATTTTTTCACTAGGAAATGCTTGACTTTTACTTTCTGGCAAAAGTCACTGCTCCATAAAAATGAGAAACATGGATACAAAAAAAGCACTAGTGATGTTGCCAGTACAGCACTGTACAGTAGAATTTCAAGTAATTCAGGTTAGGAAAAACATCTTGCATTGCAAACTTTAGGACATAATTATTCTATTCCACATGTGACTCTCCGTCCACACTGCTTGAAGTACAGCTTTTTTGGCTTACACTGTTTATTACTGGGAAGCTACTCATAGAAGAAATGAAAGCTAAGAGATCATTTTTAAATTAGGTACTTTTTGAAAACTAAACTACAGAATCAAAACAGCAGCTGCTGAAAAAGATGAGTTTGGCCAGCATAACTAGAGGGGCAGCAGTATTATGCAAAAACACCATGTGCTTATTTGGGAGAGACCCAACAGAAGTAACAATTGATTCAAGGAAACTAAAACCTAATAAATACTGTAACCATCCTCGAGAAGAAAAAAGGAGCTAAAGGTCTCATTTGACTTCCACTTGCTATTTGAACCTGCATCTTCAGAAGTTAGAGCTCTTTGGCAATCTGGCATTTCATTCTCCTTGCTTAGGTCTGTTTAGGAAATAGGATACACTTATTTCCATAAAGAGAATTAGCCACAAGGATCAGTCTCTTTCATTTTTTGACCCATTTTTCAGTTGTCTTTGATGTTTTAATATTCTTCCACAGGAGTGTACTGGGAGGATGCAAACTGAACTTTCTTAGGAAAAGAAGGAAGAATACAGTTATTTGAACCACATCTTAAGAAGGAAATTGAGGCAAGTTTACTCTGTAATTCTCCTGAGTCAGTTAACAGCAGGTAACAAACTACTCCTACACCAAGAAGTAGCTCTCAGGAAAAAAACAACAAACCAGCTTTCACAGCTAAAGCTCCCTTCCCACACTCTTTTCCTGTGGACAACTCAATAGCCTTTGAAAAAAATCATTATGGCAAAGCCTTTCATAAAAACTTAGTGTTTCATGAAAAAACAAAAAACCCTTAATTTCAAAATCAGTTCAGTGACCAGCCTCCAAAAGCCCACCTATAATGTGATGAGGAAAAAGCAGAGGTACTTAATGCCACAGTCTTTTAAGACCAGCAGTCCTCAGGGTATCCAACCTCCTGAGCTGGAAGAAAGTAATTCCTTCTTTTCCAAGGAATTTTCCTCTAGCAACATATAATGTTTCACTGGATACTAAGATTGATGAGAAAAAAGACTGAATGTTTATTACAGGTAGTGTAAAATAGTTTAATATATCCTGATAGTGCTGATACCTCACACAGGTATTTTAGGAATCTGTCGAGAATCATCACTCTTTGTCACTTCCCTACATGCATGAGGGCCCCAGATCAGATTTGACACCCGAGGTGCAGAGAAACTTGTGATGGTGTGTGCAGGAAGTGGAGGGGTTCATGATTAAACTTTTTTACATGCATTGATCATGTACTGCAGTCAGCTTTTATTTCTTGCAGGCAGTTGCCATCCATTTGTTTGTAGCATTCATAATGTGCTACAGTACTGCCTGTTGCTGCAGAAAAGTCTTCTAGAATTGCTTCCATGGATGATTCCATAATGGGAGTTGGTACCTAACTTTGGGATAGGCAAGGTAAGGTATATCTGAGGAAAAGGAGGGGGGAAAATTTAATAATATCATGAAGTTGTGAATGTGACTGTTATCTGGGCTTTGAGATGAGAAGTAAATTTGGTTGTACTTGCACAAGACCTTGCTGGAGTCATGTCCTTCTGATTTTCCTGGGACAGAACCGTCATTAAACTATGTGAAATAATAAGAAAATCTTTGAAAGCAATCCTTCTGTTCCTTGTCATGCCAGCTATATCGAAACACAGACATCTATTTTGTCTTTTTTCCTCCCTCATTTATTTCCTTTCTCTTCCTCAGCCTCTGACTGGCATCTCTCCTTTCTCCTCTGAAGACTCATTCAGGGCCTATGTTAATCTGGATCTGCATCCTCTCAATTTAAAGCTGCATTTCTGGCACACTAACAAAATCTCTCTACTGGTTCATTCTAGAGAAAAAAGCATATCCATCCTCTGTCTTGCTTTCTGCCCCACTCAGATTTTGCTCATGTTTTCCAAGTGCTGCTTTCCAGCAAACTCACCAACTGCTCCACGTCAGACACTCGTATCCTCCTATACCATACGGATATTCTTACCAAGTCCTAAATACCTTTTAGGAAATTTGGCACCCAAATAGAAATGGTGTTGATGTCTGGCAAGATCTGACAGTTGAGTCAGGATCTTGGCACACTTCTAGCACTCTGGTATCAGCAGACTATGTGAAATCATGGTGAAGGATGGAACAAAGTAATAATGAAAAACCCACATAGTTTGGTTACATATAATACCCTGGAGGATTATTTTTCTGCACTTGGCTAAGGCATAAGGGAAACAGAGTGACAGTTCTGTTCAACTGAAGTTCAGAATCTCACCTTTAGACACAAATCTTAGAAATAAAGTATTTGGAAACAATTGGCCTCAGACCTGCAGAACAGTGTATATTTTTTTACTTGTTAAACAGGAATTTTAGGGTTGTTTGGTGGTTTGTCTTTGCAGACAGACTAGATTGACTTGTTTCTGAAAGCTTGTTCCTGATCATAAACTAAATTGATATAATTTATTGCATTAATAGCAAACAAATCAAACCCTCCTATTAGAAAGCTAGTGCAATTCAGGGGAAAACAAACCAAACAAAACACCAGAAAAATAAAACAAAAACCCAAAACAAAGGCACCTTTAAGTCACAAGCCCTTGCTTTTCACATGCTGTGGTCTTTTCAAAGTTTTTTAATGTCTGCATGTAAAGAAATGTTGGAGCTCTCCAGTCATTTATGCTTCCTTTACTCACCTGACCTGCTGACTTTGTCCTTTCTTTCACAGTAACTACTTTTTGATTACTTAGAAGCACAGAAGCTTGTCTGTTTGGTTTTTTGTGTTTAGTTTTAGCTAATTCTGTATGCTTTGTATTGTTTTACCTTGTAGGGTGTACCTACTAGGCAAAGATCACAAGACTAGTAACAATCCCGTTTTTGTTTCACAGTATTTCCTTCATGGAAATGTTCTTTGGAATGCTCTTTGCTTTTTTATTATTATTAAGTTTTACTTAAAGAAGGTTGTTTAATGACTAGGGCTGATGCCCTTACATGAAACTGGACAGTACAAATGGTGATACTTTGAGAATAATGCATGAGCTGTGATGTCTTGAGAACCTCGCATGCTGCAGGAGTTGTGGTGCTCTGTATGTGTGAGACAGTGCACACCTGTGGCCAGAAAAATGGGTTAGTGCTTGTCTCCCTGACACCTTTATATGACTGCAGTTGTCTGGAGGAATTGAGAATTTTAAACCAACCCATGTCCATTGAGCTGCATGAAGTATTAAACATCAATTGAAGAGCTTTCCTCTCAAAATATATATTTCTCTCACTTTCTCCCAAGTTAGGGAAAAGGAATTTAGCAGCATTCACTAAGAAGTTACTCGCAGATTGGATATACAATCATTTAAATGTTATTAATGTATTTTATATAACCATAGGACTTACTTGTGTTCTCAGTTTCATTAGCTGGCAACTGATTAACAGAGAAAAGAAGACTGAACATTTCTGTTGGCTTATATAATAATGTTACTACAGTTCTACAGTGGATTTTTTGCTTGGAGTGATGATCTTTATTTCCAATCTTTAGCTATATCAAATATGTTAGCTGAGAAGTTACTTTACATTTTCTGCTTAGGTTCAGATCCAGGTCCCTTCAGTTGCTGGTCCCTGCTGAGCCTGCTGTGTCAGACTTGTAGTTACCAACACAGAAAAAGGACTTTTTTTTTTTCCCTGGTTCTGGGTCCTGATGGGTTTTTCCCCCCAAAATATGTAGATGACTGAATAAATGGTCCTAACATTATTGAGAGAGATGGTGGGTTCCTAGAGCCTTTGAGGCATAGGAGCCAGCCCTACCTGTAACCTCTAAGACAATGACACTTTTCCAGGACTGTAAACTTATGCAAGTAAAATGAACAATAAATTCATTTTTTAAATGCCTGCAGTTTTAGCAAGTAATAAATACAGCCCATCTCCCATCCTCTCACAGTAGTCTCCTCTTGATGAGCCATTTTATGCCATGGGATGTCAGTGCTACTGGTCTCCATTCTGGACTTCTCTTCCAGTCAGTAATTTCACCCAGAGAGAAGTTAGTTGCTGAGGTAATGTGATAGAAAATATGAACCCATTGTATTTGGACCATTTCTTTACTCAAAGGTGTTCTGAAGACAGGCAGGGGAGGGTTAGACATTCAAAAAGCCTCCATTTAAGTGGCAGTAGATGAGAAAGTGTTTGAGCTGCAGAGGTAAGGCAGAGATGCCACTGTTAGCAGTGGAAATCTGTATGATTTTCCAAGGATCCTCAACCAGCAACCTGGTGAGGTGTTGTGAGCACACAGTATTGTCCTGCGATTGAACCTGCAGGTTCGCACCAACAACAGTAACGGAAATGGAAAATTCATTTCTAGCTGTTAAGAAATTATTTTTTCTACTCTGAACTATTTTCTTAGTTGATCTAGTGACCATCTGCAGAAGGAAAATTGTTGCCTCCTCCTTCTTCTGGTGGTGTGGCTATAGAGAGAAATTTAGCCTTCAAAAATGTCAGTGTTTAGTTTAATTTGAAGTGCTTTGAAGTGTGGTTTATTCATTAACCTGGAGACTGGTGACTCTTCACTGCTCTAAAGAGTGGAAAAGAGACTGCTCAAAACAAGAGACCCAGCCAGCTCAACATGTTCAAAAGCTTCACCAGTGAAATCCCCAAACCAGAGAGTCCTGCTGTGTACCAGAAATTTCTGGCACTATTGAACATTGATAGCTTCATGCTCTCAATTCCAGATCATATTCACCCATTAATTATAGATGGGGTTTTACAGTGGATTGTAACCCCCAACACTTTCTTAGTTTGGCTAAAAACTGTTGATGATTCTAATTATTGACAAGTATTGGAACAGCGTTACTAGAATCTGAGGAGCATCTCTCCCTGCTGAAAAGACAGAGGGACCTTCTCAGTGGGTAAATCTACAGGTGGGAATATAAAAGACACACATATGCTGAACTTAAAGGCTTCCTCTTGAGCTTCTATAGCATTTCTATTGTCAGTATTCTGATCAGTCAGTCATCCTCAGTAACACTCAGTGCAGTGAGTGAGCGCACAGATTTGGACAATAAACATTAAAAATGGGCGTCAGGTACCAGTAGAGGCCAGTATACACCAGTTGAAATCCATCAATAGCTCTGGTAGATCATGGGCTAGAAGGGAGTGGAAGCAGACTGACCCTTCTGGTGTGTTCTACACTCACAAAGCACAGCTGCCCTGCCTTCAAGCTGAACCTCTCACGTGTCATCAGGTGTTATGTCAGCAGCTGAAAGAAGCTTTGGTGTAAGCATATGCAGAGGGAAAAAAAACCAGACTAAATTTGGGAGCAAAAAATCTTGGGAGAGGGAGACTGAATTAATGTAATTTATTTTGTGTGTGCAGATAAGTGTAGCCTCAGCCTTTGGAGAATCAAGCTGGAAGGCAGAGTAGCAGTGCCAGGTCTGGAGAGTCAAGGCAGCAAGAAGAAAAGAAAGAAAAAGGAGCAGCAGCAGCACAGGAAGCAACACATTGGAAATAGAAGAGAACTGGAAAAGAGCCAAAAGCATTAATATGGGGAAAAAATGAAAGAAGAGCAAAGAGAAAGATGACCAACAGGTGAAATCTTTTCACTTTACAGAATGACAGATGATAAAAAAAATTATCTAATTTCTCATTCATCAGTCCTTCCATCTCTGGAGATACGTGCTTGGACATGCAGATCCATAGGACACACAGACCCATCAGGACATGGATGTGTTTTGACTGGACCCAACACCAGGGAACACATAGCCAGTGCGTGGGGACACGCAGGAAGCACACAACCCTCTAGCATCAGTCCAGCATTTACTGATGGAGGCAGGGACACAGTGGTGCAACAGTGCTGGCTGAGTGGGGGGGTCTCAGGAATGCTGGCTCAGCAGGCACAGGGTGCTGGGATGAGCTTGCCAGGGTATGGTCCCCAAAGGGGTGTGTCTATGGAGGGGATGGCAGTGGGTTGGGATGTAGCATGGGATTCTAGGCATAGGCTGTTGGGGTCCCTGGGGTTGAGGTCACCCTGGTGCTGGGGCCCCTGGGTTGGAATCAACATCCTTGGAGAAGCTCCTACGTCACCTTGTATCTCCTCTGGTTGCCTTGAGTCTCTCCCAGTCACTTCAGGACCATACCATAGCAGCTTTTTAATGCCATGCACTGTCTCTTCTCATGGACAGGGAGGACAGGAATTGTCCCTGTCTAGGGACAGCCAAGGCTGGAGCACCTTGATCCAAATTTCCAGTTTCTGGTGCTGGTTTTTGTCTTTGCTGTGTCCTCATGTGCTGCCTGAACACGACGGGATGGGACTGGGGCCACCAGGAGGCTGCGGGAACACCCCCAGACTCAGACCACCCTTGTTACTCCAGGCCTGCCCCCTGGAGCAGGTGCTGAGTCCCAGGAGACACAGGGTGCTGGTGCAGGAAAGCTGGGTTGAGTGCAGACCTTATGGAAGGTATTGTGGGACTGAGAAATCTAGAAGTTGGAAGAAAATTTGTAGGGAAGCTCCTGGAAGACACAAAGATGGGGCTTGGCAGGAAGTCCTGTGTGGCACCGCTGCAGGAACAGGGTGTCCAGCAAGAGCCACTGAGGAGTGTGGGACAATTAAATTGCTTCTGATTTCTGCAGAGAGTTTGAGCATGCAAGAAAGAATACACTCAAAAAAAAGGCATTGCAACCATTGCAATGGTGGTGCTTTTCCATGAGTGTACTTCTCCATCTTGAAATGGCTGTGCCAGAACGGGATCTTTGTCCACAGAAGAGTTCCATGGCCTGGCAGGAAAAGTGGGGTGTTGAAGGTGTCCAAAACCTGGGCAACACAGTGCCTGACCTATAGTCTGTTCCTGGCCAACCACCTGCTGTCACACAAGCACAGACAGTCCTATGAGTCCTTCCTGCCCCACCTTTTACATCTCTTGGGCAGCTCAGAATGATGGAAAACCAGCAATGACTTCGGGAACAGCTCCTAATTTCTCCCTGGAAAGCCTTCAGAGCAGGCTCAGTGTAGCACAGCAAAGGGGTTAGCTTGTTGTCACATGCCACATTGTTACTCCCAGGAAAGATCATTTCTTGCTTCCTGTGGCTCCTCAAGTGTACCTGAAAGTCCTGCCTGGAATTTTATGCCCCTGTCATTTAAACGTGGGATCCTTCAGTGTTTGCTTCATTTTTCTTCCTTGGCAATTTTTGTTAACTACACATATTTCACCAACACAGTTCTTTATAGCACAGTCAGCTCTTCAATAAAGTTGTCCAATGGCTTCAGGGTCCCGTCTCATGTGTGACTTTCGAAAATCCCTTTTCTTGCCTGAAAACAAAACGGTTGCACTTTAGTTTGTCCTAAGTTTTCTCTTTAAAAAAAAACACAAAATCCCCCTCCAAGCCCTCACCCCAATACAAATACTCTTCTTATCTGCTATACTTTTAAGTATTTTAAAGGTCAGTTATTAGTACACTCTTTGCATCTTCAAGCAGGAAAGTTAATGATTCTCTGTTTGTTACATTAAACACTTGCTGGGGGTTGCAGTGAAATAAAAGGTGTGTACATCTTCCATCAAAAGTGAGTTTTCTTAAGTGTAATGATTCTGAGGAAAAATTTGAGGTAAAAACCTGAAGTGAAAACTTAGATTTTTTTCATCAAATTCTCTGCAATTTAGCAAAATTTCATGGTGATAGTCTCAGTTCATAAAATTTGCTTTCCTGCCAGTTCATTCAAAGAAAACAGTCCTAGCACTCCATTCCAAATTGGTACAGTTACTACCAAGAAGAGCAAGTATAATTCAAACTACTGTCACTCATCTAGAAAATGTCAAATGTCAGTTATCCTTATCTCTAATCTTAGCAAGACTTTCTTTGAAGCATTTCCTGATTAATTATGGCAGATTTTTAGAATTCTTCCACAGTAGGGAATTGTGTATTAGATCTGTTTCATGGCACCTCATATTCTGTTCCTGGAAGCAAAATAAAAACTGGAGACAAATGTTTGTGCTAAATGTGCTGTTTAGTGCACTTTTACTACCCTTCAATCCAATAAACCTTTTATCCTTTTTTTCCAAAATGTACCAAGAAGTATCAGTGATAGCCAGAGAAAAACACAAAACAAGGGTTCCAGTTTTGCACACTATGTCCCCCCCACACCACCCTCATCCCAAAACTTTTTGGTTGCTACATACCCATTTTTTTGCTTAGCTGTTGCCAATGAGCTAGAAGGTTCCGTGCACCTGTGCAGTGTACTTTACATCTTAGTCTAAGTCTCTCTATAAGTAAGAACATCAGATCCCAACACACTTAATTTGCTCCAACACCAGCCTTGATCAAAGCTTTTGTCACCAAGAAGGAATTCTTGTGTGCTCACCACTTTTTCACCTTCAGGATGCTACAGCAGTATGTTATAATTAATTCATGAACTCATTCTTTTTTAAACATTTTGGTGTCTGGCAGCATCCCATTTCCATCACTGGTCACAGTGAAACTGAAAATGATCAGAGAATTAACTGCTTGTTGAAATCACTATACTCTGATCTATCCAGTATCAGGTCTGGCCTCCCCAGGAAATGCAGTCTCCAGACAGCCAGCCCTCTGGTGTCCAAGCTGGACAGCTGCTGATGGCAGCTCTGCGATGCTGTCTTGGTAAGGGGTTTGTTATAAAGATGGACTTTGCCTTGTAAGTGCTAAGGCTGAGTTGAAGTTCTGACCTCTTCGTTTGAAAAGCTGAAATGGAATTCTCATGCAAAGCGTCCAGGTCTTTGTAATGTAGGATCTACAGATTGCAGTCTGCTGATGGCTCTGATTACCACAACCTCTCTGCAGGCGAAGCCATCCATTAGTGCTAGAAGTGTTCCTACAACACAGCTAACAGAAAAATACCATTTTCATTCATTGGTTGAGTAAATTTTCTTCAGTTCCACATAACTGTCTCTTTTTGAGAGCCCTCAAAAAGGACAAGCTTTTAATAATGAGATGCTGTTTTCCAAAAACTAATTTTAAGACATTAAAAACAGATAACACAGACCTTGGACTAATTTCAAGCTTAGTGAATTGTTTTCAATCCCCATTTAAAAATCATCTGAAATCCACTAGCACTGAATTTCTAGTGTTCAGTTTAAATGAAGTCACAGCAAGTTAAATAGGTTGTAGTCTTCTTTTCACAAAGATCAAGCACCTTCTACATAGATACAAGACATGTCCGACCTATGAACCTGGTCTTGTTTACTGGCATGTATGGGAGCAAGAGCATTGATCTCATCCAGGAAAATAATTGAAGGTTGCATCTGGTAGGCCTACAAAGAAAGCACAAGAACACTGACATCAGGAAAACAGCACTACTTGAAACAGAAAATACATGAAAAACATTATGGTTACAAGAGCACTGGAACTGGTTGGTTTGGGGCTTTTTTGGGGGGGGGGTGG